>OX101785.1:30005211-30183305 GCA_944452715.1 Ophion slaviceki | reverse complement strand
TAGTATATTCCCGAGTAGAAATTGTTCTAGCCTGTCTGAGTTACGACCTAGCGACTGGCTCGCCCAATTGAGCTCATACGAACTGACCAATGGTTGGCTCGCTATGAGCTAGTAATATTGTGAATGTTTTGTTATCCAGCCCTTGTCTAGTCACTGCCCGTCTGATCTGGGTCACAAATGACAAAGTGAGGTTATGCGACTACGTATAGTTCCATCGAGCGAATGGCTCATGGCTGACTAGCTAACATGAGTTTTAGAAGGCTTTACAAAAGAAAAAAATTCTCAAGTGGGCACGACGCCATAACCTAGCCAACACTAGCTACCTGTGGCTATGCGCCCCTTGGCTAGTTACTGCCCAGCCGAGCGTGGTCACGAATGATAAAGTGTGGTTATGTGACTACGTGTAGTTCTATCGAGCGATTGGCTCATGGCTGGCTAAGCAACTTGAGTTACAGATGGCGTTGCGAATGCAAGCATTCTCATGACGAGATACCTACTTGCAAGTAAATATCTCGCCATGACCTAGCCAGCTATGCGGCTGTGCACCCCTTGGCTAGTCACTGACCAGCCCAGCTTGGTCACGAATGATAAAGTGTGGTTACGTGACTACGTGTAGTTCTATCGAGCGATTGGCTCATGGCTGGCTAAGCAACTTGAGTTACAGATGGCGTTGCGAATGCAAGCATTCTCATGGCGAGATACCTACTTGCAAGTAGGTATCTCGCCATGACCCAGCCAGCTATGCGGCTGTGCACCCCTTGGCTAGTCACTGCCCAGCCGATCTTGGTCACAAATGACAAAGTGTGGTTATGTGAATACGTGTAGTTCTATAGAGCGACTGGCTCATGGTTGGTTAAGCAATTTGAGTTACAGATGACGTTGCAAATGAATAAAATCCTCAAGTCGGTATATCGCGATGACCTAGCCAACACTTGCCAACTGCGGCCGCACTAGCTGGAATAAATGATCGGACAAATACAATTTAAGGTTACGTAATTCTATGCGATAATCGCTCTCAATGCGAGCGCAATTGAGTCATTGATCCGATAATGTTATTTACATTTGTTAATCCACCCATTTTTCACTAATCTGACATTGTGTAGTGTAACGTATGTAGACGATAAGAAAATTCAGAAACTAAACAAGTAGAATTGGCTCAGTGGACAAAGTCACAACTCATGACCCAGAGGTCCCGGGATCGAAACCACGTTACGGCACAAGCGTTTGTCTGAGATAATTTAAAATTGAACCATTAATATATTTACAGCGTAAATATCATAACCCTAATTAATGAAGAACGAAGAAAATCGTAAAAGGGTTCGATGATGTAAATAATGTGCAAAAAAAATCACGAAAATATAAATATATAGCCGCAAATATTTTTTATCTAATCGTCACCTAATTTTTTGTTCCCAGTCGCTAGCTGAAAATACTAGTTCATGGCTAGGTCAGAAATATAATACAGCCGTGGGATATTTCTTTCTATCTAGTCACCATCTATTTTTTTGTATTCAGTCACTAGAGGGCCAAAGCGTTACAAGGCTGGGTAGTCAATCGCTAAGACGGCTAGCTAATGGCGATTCGAAACATTACTTTACTAGCTAGTGGTTAGGCGGTGATGAGTTACGTTTTCAACTCGGGTTTGTTAAGAATAATGTCCAATGGACTCGTAAAAAGTATTTATCTCGTTTCTCAATGACTTCGACGCGAAACAATGAATCGTCAAATACGAATTGCAGTTCGATCATGCGTTACTCGGCCGAACATTGGCCTCGTATCGGCAGACCAATGATTAACGAGTCTATGTTTGGCCGAACATTGGCCGCGTATCAGCAAACCAATGATTGGCGAGTCTTAACTTCGCCAAACAGCGGCCTCGTATCGACAAGCCAATGATTAGCGAGTCTATATTTGGCCGAACATTGGCCTCGTATCGGCAAACCAATATTGGCTAGTCAATACTCAGCCGAGCATTGGCGTACAATGGGGTAATCGATCAACGCCCCGCCAACATTGGTCCAAGTATTGGCCGTTACGGTTCGATTGGCGAAACCTACATGGGACAAGGAACATCCCTCAGGTGACACCCTTCGATTTTGTTGAAATTTGGATATGTTATAAAGCACCGAAAAGTAAGCGATACACATTTTTTTATCGGCGGAAAAACGGTTTTAAGGGGTGAATTAATTAAAAGAATTTTCGTTTTTGTTTCGTTAAAATCGGTGGACTCCTTGTGCGTGAAACTGCTATATTACCCCTAGAGATGCCTTCTTTCGAGGGGTGGTTTCACCCCTTAAAACCGTTTTTCCGCTGATAAAGAAAAACGTATCACTTACTTTTCAGTGCTTTATAACGTATCCAAATTTTAAAAAAATCGAAGGGTGTCACCTGAGGGATGTTCCTGTTAGTCGCACAAGCTCGTTCGTGCGCAGACGCAACGTAGACACGATCGAGGTACACTAGAGATTGTGCGTGACCGCGTGTCCATTTACCTAGACCGTATTAGTTTGCGACCGTGAAAATATGAATTTATTCTCTGCGCCGGTGGCGTCAATTAACGATTTGCTTGTTTCGTGGGCCTGCCAAATCTTTAGGAAATTTTCGAAAGTATATATAGAGAATACTAAATTATGCATAAGAGCCCGGTTGGCCAAGACGTCGACCGCGGGACCGCCTATTTTCTATGAGAGTTGTTCCTTGCTCTACGACGCATTGATGCTACCATCTTTGTTGTCCTCCGGTTAACGGACTTGCTACTTGTAGAGGACAAATCGTTGTCCAACGATTTGTTCTCTACAAGTAGCAAGGAACAACTCTCATTTTCGATGAGAGTTGTTCCTTGTACACTTGCCCACTAGCACTATAGTGCTACATTGATTCAACTGCACATTCATCTGCCGACAATCAATGAATGACCTTGTCCAAATATTCATTTGGTAACTATACACGAATCTTGATTTGTCAAAATATAAAATATCGTTCACCCAACTATCCTTTACATCTGGGACAACTGTTCCACTGATCTCATTGAATAAACGCCTCCGTTATAGAAAACAAGTATTTATAGGATATTAATACGAAGCATTGGGTTAGACCCAATCTATATCTGTTGGGTGTTAAGAACGGGTATGTTCCATTAAAGTACCCGTTTCTTAACTATTACCAAATCTTTATTTGTGACCATTCCGAGGGTCAAATGAACGATTCATTAACTGGAAGACGATATTTATTTCGCTATATCCAACTTTACCATTTGTTAATAGTTAACAAATCCTGATACATAGAAGTATATTGTTTTCTCAGTGTAGTACTTCTCTACAGATGCGTTGCCATCTTAAACTACTTACCCGCACGCAGTTCTGGTAATGCCATCTGTTGGAAAACAGCGAGAACTTATTGAACGTCGCAAAAAATGGAAAGTCGAGCGCCCTGGTGACGTAAAAGGTAACTTTGCGGACATTAGACTGCCAGAAACGTCTTCATAGCGGTCAATTTTCCTAATACTCGACACGATGCGAATTCCAAGACTCGAAAATCATTTTTTGCTAAACCTGAGCATTTTTGTACAAAGGTCTTTTTAAGGAACGTGCTTGTCTTCGAAATCAACGATTCGATTGACATCATTTTAAGAAGCTCCCTTGTAACAGTCAGACGCCATGCTGTGGGAGCTTCATCATTGTAATGCTACGAAACGCTTTTTTTTATTTCTGAATATCATTATTTTTATTAGTATCCAAAACTCTGTTTGCTAATTTACATTGTAGAGCTGTAATGATGATTCGAAAAATTGTTTGGGTTGTTTGGGTGGCCGGAATCTGCCAGAAAAATAGTTGGGTATTTAAAAAAAGCCATTTTCATTGTGTTCCAACGTTGCAAAGTTTGACCATATTTAGACATGCTGATGTCAACATTACACCTGGATAAAACGGCTTTGAAGTATCCTTTCTGCATATATACGTATAGTCCCGTTGGTATCATATTTGTCGCTTAATCTACGGTGCTTATAACACGTATTATTGGATTAACATAGGTTTGTCAGTCTCCTGTCCCGGCCTTCCGTTCGTTCGAGGTACCCATTGGTCGCTCGTTTGTTGTCTGCATCCGAGCATATTTGAATCAATCGTCTCGACGAATGTAGTCGTTCGAAACTTGTACATTCGTCACCAAAATATATTACGTCGATGGCATCCTTATTGTTAATAACTAATAAAAAGAAATGTCAAGTTTCGAGAAAAACGTGTTCAAAGTTTTACCAGCAGTTATATCGTTGTAGTAATGAGTTTACCTTAAATCTGCGATTCCTGCACCATATGTTGGACCTTCCTCTTCAATTTGAGTGGCCTCAAGCGACGAACGCGTGTTCGTCATTTTCACAGTAGCCTAACCACTTAAATTTCTGCTTTCTTTAATCGCGAATAAAGTGTACTCTAAGCACATCGTTTCTTTTCAGTTGTACAGATGACTTCACGCTGATCTAAGAATTGCACAGCATTATCCAACCTCGAAATCAACACGTCATCATTGCGAAGATACCATGGAAGCACAACGATGTCCGTAAGTTTCATACTTCTTCGGAGTAATTATTTTACTTGGTAACTACAGTTGTATATCTCGAAAATGGTGATGGCGATGTGTTCGTCGAAGTACATAAAATTTATTTCCTATCATTGCCCAATTTAATACGCTTCGTGGTACAGATGAATCGCGCCGAACGAAGTAGCCTGCTGATGAAAAAAATACCTAATATTTGCCTCAATATATCATCTATTACACACCATGGTATTGAAGCTTGCCTCGTTAGCGGGCAACGAAAGTTTTTTCTTATAGTGTCATTTCCGTATTTTCATTATTATACAACATATTGTTTGCAGATTTAGATTGTAGGTCTCCACATAAACAACTTGAAAAGTTGTTCAGGAACTTTCGTAGCTAAGATTTGCCAAAAGAAATTATATCAATTGAAATTGCTAATCTTCATTGCAAACTTCAATCTTCAATCTTATTTATATATATACTTAGGATAAACATGTGAATATAAAATTGATCAATATGTGTATCAATAAATCTCGTAACATACAGTTAGATTCAATGTCTAACGTGTATACGATAATTATACAGGGTGATTAGTAGTTCGCCCTGTCCCTTGAAAGGGGTTATACTAGAAGACATTTGCAACAAATTAATTCCTGTCACTTAGGGGTCAAAATTCGAGATATTTCCGAGTTACGGTGGTTTTAAGATTTGTTTAGAAATTATCAGACTTCTTACCAAAACAAATAATTGTAAAAAATAGTACTCCACTCTGGGCACTCAATTGATAATTTTCTGAAAGCTGATGAATGAATTATCACTCTAAATAAAATGCATGCCCAAAATTCCCATAATCCCAGAAATGAAAGATCTTAAGTGGCAAGAAATATTCTTTTTTTTAAATTGTCCAGAAATCGACAAGATTACGAACCTCTGCAGAAGTTGATAACATTTGTACCTGTTTAGAAAGCTCATTAACCCCTTCGCAGTCAGGCGAAAATTAGATTTTCGTGTCACTTTTGCGTTGGAAAAAAATCTTCACAGATTTACCCAAAAAATTCAGTTTGGAGGTTTTTAGGGTTGCTGAATCTGAATCGGAAATTGGATTTCCAAAATAAAAAATGGCGAATCCAATATGGCGGACGCAAATTTAAAAAATGGTTTGATTCCGACGAAAGTTAGTACCTTAGGGTTTTCGAGGTCCCTGAATCCGAATCTGAAATCAGATTTCCAAATTAAAAAATGGCGGTTCCAATATGGCGGACTCAAATTTGAAAAATTGTTTGATTCCGACGAAAGTACCTTAGAGTTTTCAAGGTCGCTGAAACCGAATTTGAAAACAGATTTCAAAAATTCAAAATGGCGGATCCAATATGGCGGACGCAAATTTGAAAAATGATTTGATTCCGACGAAAGTGAATACCTCAGGGTTTTCGAGGTCGCTGAATCCAAATCTGAAATCGATTTTCCAAAATTCAAAATGGTGGGTCCAATATGAGAGAAAGATTTTCAGTTTTAGTAAGATTAAGTTGATTTGAATTCGAGCGACTGAATGCGAGAAATCATTTAACATAATATTAATAATAATATAGACAATGTAAATGTCTAGCGAGAATTTTGACATGGACTAAAGACTAAGGTCAACAAGAAACAGATCATGAAGCCAATGTTGTTATTTCTTATAATAACAATATGGGAGGTGTAGACAAAACAGATCAGTCTATTTCTTCTTACGAAACAATTCACACGACCGTCAAGTGGCATCACAAAATATACTTTCATTTATTCGATACTGCAATTTCCAATGCTTCCGTCGTCTATAATCATCTCCAAACTGACTCGAAAAAATGACTTCTTTACAGTTTCCTCGTGCACTGGCAACAGAGCTGTTAGAAGATCATTGTAATCAACACACATCATCTAAAGAGTATCATTGTAAACCCAAAAATCCTCTGCGCTCGTCACGAAGTCACTCTCCATTCTATATTTCAGACGATAAGAAGATAAGAAAGCGTTGCACTGAATGTTATTCCAAAAAACAAAGGGAGGCAACATTCTTTATATGCAAAGATTGTGGTAACGTTCCATTGTGCGCGGTGGTACCTTGCTTCCAAAAGTACCACGAATAACGGTATGATCAGGTGAAATACCGAAATACTTTTTTATTTGTTGTCCAAACTTAAAATAAAATATATAAATTAGAGAAAAAAAATCCACAAAGAATGAAAAAAAACAATAGATACAGATAACAAAAAAAGAATGAAACCAAAATCGAAAACAAATTCAAAATACAAAAGAAATATAAATTTTTGAAGTTGCACAAATTAACAAAAAAATGAATTCGAGAAATAAAAAGAAAATATGAATAGTAACAAAAAAAATGTTAATACAAAAAGCACAAAAAATACAAAATCCGAGTCAATGACCGCCACGTTCTCGATTCGTGACTCTGGGTTCGGCAGAGAGCAGGATATAAAACCAAAAAAGTATTTTACATTTGTTACTATGGATAGATTGTAACACATGAGTAGCTAAATTTTAATTCATCATATTGTATCCGAGCGTCACTTGTCAATTAGGACTCAAATTCGAAATTCCCGACCATAAACAAACTAAAGATACAATTTTTTGTCGAATTTGCGTCTGTCATATCGGATCCGCCATTTTCAACTTTGGAAATCCGATTTCAAATTCAGTTTCAGCGACCTCAAAAACCATACGGCACCTATTTTCGTCGGAATCGAACCATTTTTCGAATTTGCGTCCGCCATATTGGATTCGCCATTTTGAATTCTGGAAATCCGATTTCAAATTCGGTTTCAGCGCCCTCAAAAACCATACGGTATCTACTTTCGTTGGAATCGAACCGTTTTTCGAATTTGTGTCCGCCATATTGGACCCGCCATTTTGAATTTTGGAAATCTGATTTTAAATTCGGATTTAGCGACTTCAAAAACCTTTTCACACTCACTTTTGTCGGAATCAAAACATTTTTCGAACTTGCGTCCGCCATATTGGATCCGCCATTTTAAATTTTGGAAATCTGATTTCAAATTCGGATTCAGCGACCTAAAAACCTATGATTTATCAAATTATACTCAAATCGCTGTAGTAGAAATATGTTTTTTTTTCCAATGCCCACATGTGTGTCATGACACAAAAATGGCACGACTTTTTTTTGCCCATATGTGTGTCACTGACAGTCAAAGGGTTAAATAAAGAACTTATTTCCGTAATATGTATGCCAAGTGCCAAAATGTATTTTTGAAAAACAGCATAATTCTTGCCACTTAAGATCTTTCATTTCCGAAATTATGGGAATTTTGGGCATGCATTTTTTTTAAGTGATAATTCATGTACCAGCTTTTATCAAAGTATCAATCGAGTGCTCAGAGTGGAGTAGTTCTTTTTCCAAATATTTGTTTTTGGTAATAAGTCTGACCGTTTATAAGTAACCTTAAAACCATTCATGTTCGGTTAAATTAACCCCTAATAATTAATAATAATTCATAGAGGGGTTAATTTGTTGCAAATTACGTCTAGTGTAACCCCTCTCGCGTAATAGGTCGAATTGCAATCACCCTGAATAAAACTTATATATAAAGTAATTATAGCGTTATATAAAACGGTACTAATATAATTATGTAAAAATTAATCAATCTTCTTTGTTCAACTATTCATCTACACTTGGATATGTGGGACAGTATTTTTTTTTTCTTTCGAAAAACTCTGTTAATGTTTTTCCTCCCACAATATTGTCTGCATCGGTTACATCCCATATCGGAGTACATAAGAATGACACTTTTAATATTAAACAGATTACTTTTAATATTAATACTTGATTTCGAGATACTGCCGTATCCCTCGATATATACTCAGGTTGCCTCAAAAACTAACGATAATATTACAGGTGCTGACAGGCCAGCTCATGATGATCCAGAATAACTAAGTATGACCTCCGTAAAAGTGTCATAGTTTTCGAGATATTCGCACTTTTTTGACACTCGTGAAAATCTCTGACTTGAGGCAATATTACACATATTAGAGCTGCCAATGCGGATATTCTTCGGTTCGGTTTTTTCATGCTATCAATAATAACCATAAACATCTACATTGTTAGCTCTTTGATTTTTTAACATATCTTCAAAATAGGGTCATTTAGTCTAGATTAAAAAAAGACGCAACACGTGGTTGTTGGTTGTTATTGTTAGCGCGATCTCTTAGTAATATTCAGAAAATAAAAACCGAACGGAAAAATATCCGTATTTGCAGCTGTGGTGTGTGAAATATTACCTTAGGCTAGAGATTTTCACGAGTTTCACAATAGTGTGAATATCTCGAGAAATATAACACTTTTACTGAGGTCATATTTGGTTGTTCTGGATCATCGTGAGCTGGCCTGTCCGCACCTGCAATATTATCGTTAGTTTTTGGAAGTTAGTATGTGTGTGTATGAGTCAAATTGTAAAATAGCTGAATAACTATTTATTTAACAATTCTTGCTCCACGTACTGAGGAATGTTACATAACTTTCACATTCTTTTGCTTATGACATTTCTCTTGAGAGTGTATACATATATGAGCGTGTTACACACACACGCACAAAGTTACGAAAACGTATGTAGGCACCACGAAATACTTCGTAGTGAGGCTTATCGACCTCGCTTCCGAGCGGCCGAGAGGTCGATGGATGCAACGCCGAGAAAGATAGGTAGATAGATAGAGAGTGTGTGTGTGTGTGTGAGAGAGAGAGAGAGAGAGAGAGAGAGAGAGAGAGGGCGAGAGAGAGAGAGAGGGCGAGAGAGGGAGAGCACGACCGCCACACGCTCGAAAATCCAATGGTCAGTCGTTCGCTGCAATGATCCCACTAATTCTCCACCTTCTCTTCTCTCCCTCCCGCCATTCCCTCTCCCCAGAAATGATTCACGTTCTAAACGCTTTCACACCTGGTTGACAGACATGTATAAAAAAAAGAAAGGAACAGAATTATTTGGTCTTCCATGCATTATTCCTGATTATGACTTTTGCTTGGAAGCAAAAAAGTGCTTATGCAAAGTTTGTGTGCGTTGTGTATGCACATATGGAGGCGCACACACTTAGCGATGCAAATCTTGTTCCCTCCGCTCGTCGTGGTATCCGTTCTGAGCGCAGCAAAAGTGGCTCACCCATAAAAATTCTCTCTCTCTCTCTCTCTCTCTCTCTCTCTCTCTCTCTCTCTCTCTCTCTCTCTCTCTCTCTCTCTCTCTCTCTCTCTCTCTCTCTCTCTCTCTCTCTCTCTCTCTCTCTCTCTCTCTCTCTCTCTCTCTCTCTCTCTCTCTCTCTCTCTCTCTCTCTCTCTCTCTCTCTCTCTCTCTCTCTCTCTCTCTCTCTCTCTCTCTCTCTCTCTCTCTCTCTCTCTCTCTCTCTCTCTCTCTCTCTCTCTCTCTCTCTCTCTCTCTCTCTCTCTCTCTCTCTCTCTCTCTCCTCTCTCGAGGGGCAGCATCGCGCAGGAAGTCGCTCTTGCAGCTCTGCACGATCGCGATGCAACGGGCGCGCGAGGAGCAAATTTCTCGTCTCCGCTTTCGCGAGTGTTATCCCTTCGTTTTTGGCCTTTGCGTCTGCTGTACCAATCCTCATCTCGTGTGCCGTAGTCGAAATTACTGCAATAGCGGGGGAGGCGAAATACTCGGCGCGATCAAGGGCTCCGACAAATATCACGTCGGCGAGCGCGTCAATCGAGCTGTATGTTCCGCAGCACGGCCACGAACAAGCGTAAATGCTTCATTGTCGTTCACTCGGATAGTAGCAAAGACCGATTGCCCATACTCATTTATGTCGACGATGCAGTTCGCACGGTCGAAACGCCCTTTCGTTTCTTCCTTCGTCCTATGTCCACTGTTTTTCAATGCCGTCTATATTTTTCTTTCATACAATGAATATTTTTGCAATACCCCCCGAAATGATTTTACAATCTTTTTTCTTTACTGTTCTGTTTGTCTCTTTTGTTCTGCGAAAGCGCAAAAATACATCTACAAAAAAAAGTGGAAGATAGCAAAGGTTGATAAATAAAATGAAGAGCCAAGAAATGACAATAGTCGTTGCATTCCAACACCGCAAACTTGACGATATTGCGCTCTGTGAGTTTGTCGGACGATTGAACGCGGAGCGGGAGCTTCGCAAGGTCACGTCTTCCCTGTTGTATAGTCTTTGCCCTTCTTTGTGCGCGAGAAACAAACGGACGAAAGACGACGAAAAGCCTAAAATGGTCGAATTTGCAGCGGGGAGTCGCGTTCTCCTACGGTCGAAAATCAATCACCTCGCTTATTATCGAAATACAACATTCGGAACATTGGCTAAGGATTACGATAGGAGATATTCAATTGTAGTGGAGATGATTTTACGGAGGGCCGACTGTACGCGTGTATACAGGCGACGCTCGACCGATTCACCCCACAGCCTCGCGTTCGTCTATACCGTGAATCCTACACGCACAAATACACATGCATACGTACGTGTGTGCATATGCCAAAGCTGTACTGCGTTTCTCTACGCGCGGCAACGTGATCAATATGAGAGGCAGCCACCCGCCGCACGACGTCGAGCCGAATTAAGCCGCCGATCCGAGTTTTGCCGAAGATGCCCGACGTGCGTTTTCGCAGTCGCGATGTACACCGAATCCCCTTAGGTTGATAGTACACGCATAGGGAACGGGAGGACTTGCACGACTCGTTCCGTCTCTACATGTGTACCTTTTGTGGCCCTCGCATATATATTATACTCAATATTTTTATATAAATACTCAATATTCATTTTTCTTTTTCTACTTGTGTTTTCAAACCTCGGAAATAGTAATAAAAAAAACTTACAAATCGCCTTGTCGTTATTACTGTATTTTGATTCCAAAACTGATCATTTTACTTTTTGACAAAGTTATGAGCAGGTCCGAATTTTAATCGTGAGTACGTCCGTATTGTGGGTCTTTCGATGTTGGCTTCCTCGTGAGAGGCAGATTTAGGTGAAAAAATTGATTATGGGATCAAGTTCGGGAGCGGTGAAAATTAATGAGGAAGAAATATGCATGTTTCTGAGGGACACAATTTTATTTGATAAAATGAAGCTTGACCGCTTTTTTAAATTTGAAATGATTCAAGTACTATTCTTGATTCTCATTTTCAAAATATTGCGAAAAATTCGAACGCACTCGTGCTTTTATTTATAGTCACATATAGGTGACTTGGTTAAAAAAATAATTTCTACGTTTTAGTACATTAAATAAACGCTTTTTTTTGTCAAAATATTTTTTTTTTCATCAGAATATCCGAACGACGAGGTCGGACTTTTGCACATCATTAATATATAGTCTTGCCAAGAGTGAGTTTTTTGTGGTTGAATCATATTGCTGAACGATGAAGTTATTGTTATTTAAACAAGTTATTTACTTACGAAATTTACTTACGAGGAACATCAATTAAATGTCCACCTCTGATTTTGTTGAAACTCATAAATGTGATGAAGCATTGAAAACAATTAGACACGTGTTCTTTATATCGGCGGGAAAATGGTGTTAACGAGACATGATTTTGCAGTTCCACCCAAAATCAGTCCACCGATCCAAATGAAACAAAAACCAAAATTCTTCTAATGTAAAACGATGAAAAAGCCACTATAGAAGTATCGAAAACAAAACCGAAATTAGAGGGTGACACGCCTTTCTTTGAGGGGTGGTTTATCCCCTTAAAACCGTTTTTCACTGATAAAAAGAACACGTGTCCAATAGTTTTCAATGCTTGGTCACATATGTGAGTTTCAACAAAATCGAAGATGGAAACTTAAGTGACGTGTCTTGTTAGTTTATACTAACAAGAAACGTCACTTAGATTTCCGTCTTCAATTTTGTTGAAACTCACATATGTGACCAAGCATTGAAAACTATCGGACACGTGTTCTTTTACTTGTTTATTTCTTTACTTTATTAATTTCTACATTACATGACAAAGTTTTATTATTATTAATAAAACTTTCTCATGACCGGATACTTTATCCAAATTTTGAAAATGACGATATCGGGAAGCTGCTGTGCGAAAGTCTCACTTGGTTTGTCCAATCTATTTTAGAAATAGATGCAAGCGTATTAGAAAAGAAGGTTTTCAACGACGCTCTGAGCGGGAGAAAAAAAAGCAACGAAAGCGAGGAAAAGTAGTTGTATCGCACACCTCCTAGCTTAGTGGGTAAAAAGGTGTGCTCAATCGTTGTAATGTGCAGTGGAAATGCTTATTTATTTACGTAATCTTTCAATCGCAGTGAAAACCGATTATAACGGAATTGAATGGACCACGTAGTACCGACGTTATAGCCGATAGTGGTTGTTACCGATGTCGTCATAAGCGGTTTTTAGTGTACTATCAAAAGTTGCAATTTTGGATAATAATTCTTTCCACCAGTTTCGGGTCTGACTCATTTCCGTAGCCTAAATGCCTCAAAAGAAAATTGAGCAATTCAGAATAATTAATTTCCATTTGACTCACAAGATGATAACTTCAACATCTGAAGAAAAGGCAATCGCATGCACGCCTCTCTTTTTCCTGTCTGTTTTTTTTAAGGATCTCTATTGCCATACATTATCCACATTAACATCAACTCTATTATCATTAAGTATAAATTATGGATTTATTGTAATTATACAAAATATATCATTATATTAATATCAATATATTCATATTAAAACATTGTTTTTTATATAAATATACGACTATTTTCACGGAATAAATGATTAATAATCTTATTATTTATTTTAATTACTTACTTTCTAAAATATTTTATATAAGAATTTAATATTAGATATTTATCAAATTGACTGTATATTGAAAAAATTAACTATATATCCATTCAATACATAGTATATAGAGGGTGTCCTGTTATTAATGGATAATCCTGCAACTGTCGATAGGTCAGATCATGTCCTACTATATGCTGGAATTTCAGTTTAGTAAAAGTCCCACGGTTTTCGAAACAAAAATGATCTGCTTTTCGTTTTTCGCATGCCATTTCTATAAATGATAACTTTTTTTGTCTCGGCTCTTGAAAAAATACTCTTGGTTATTGGTTTTATCTAGAAAATTCTTCTTTTTAACCTTAAATGTTAAGGAAACGTTATGAAAAAAAGATCTTATGCAGAATTTTCATACAAACCAATTCGAACTTTCATACAAACCAATTTAACTTTGATAGCCTGCGGCGTAAAAAAAAATGTACTCCGCATATCCTGCCAATTACTTAAAAAAGTTGCTGTTATTGTCGATTCATATCATTTGTAGAAATGGCATGCGCAACACGAAAAGCAGATGATTAAACAAAAAATAACACAAAACCGAAAATCTCGACAACCGTGTAGTACAGTCGTGCTGTATATTGGAATCGGAAAAAAATAGAAGGCTAGTTTTTTGACAGGTGATTTTGTAGGTGTCGCGGGTGCTAAAACCAAAATTGCCTAAAAATCGGCGTGTAGGGTTTTTTAGGGGATGAAAGAGGATGGGGTGGATTAATGCCAAACTACAACCCCCACGAGGTCGGCGCCGGGAGACAAAATGTTCAGAAAAATCCGGGTTTTATTTTTGTCCACAGCGCCGAAGTCGTGTACGTTCATTTTTGGGGTGAAATTTGGAAATATCGGTTTTCATTCGATAACTCTTTAGGAAAAATTCATACAATTTTCGTTCAAATGGGAACGTTCTAGCCCTTAAAAAGACGCGTCGATCGAGTATTTGATCATCCCTCTCCGATATCTTCACCCCTAAAAAAATGGTTAAAATACAAAAAAAAATTGTTTATCAAATAACTAAAAAACAATCGATTTTTCGGGGATGGTTTAAATGTACGAAATGTAGAGAATAATTGTCTCTATATTTTCGTCCCTATGGACCACCCTTGAATTTTGCTTTTTCGAACCCCTCTCAGGGGTCTAAAATTCAAAATGAAATTCTGGGAAAACTATTGACTGAAAATAAAGAGATACGAGTTTGGCGCTGCGAACAAAAATGTAGGTGAGGGTTCAAGCTACAAAATCTTCCACGGCGGCGAATTCGTACGGTCAATAGTTTTCCCAGAATTTCCATACCCGAAAAACCGATTGTTCTTTAGTTATCCAATAAACAATTTTTTTGGGCATTTTAACCATTTTTAGGAGTGAAGATATTAGCGGAGAGTGATGATCAAATACTCGATCGACGCGTCTTTTCAAGGGCTACAACGTTCCCATTTGAACAAAAAGTGTACGATTTTTTTTCTAAAGACTTATTGAATTAAAACTGATTTTTCAAAATTTCACCCCACTTTTTCACCTCCAAAATGAACTTCCACGACTTCGGCGCTGTGGACAAAACTAAAGCCCGGATTTTTCGGCACATTTTGTCTCACGGCGCCGACCTCGGAGGGGTTGTAGTTTGGCATTAATCCACCCCCATCTCCTTTCATCCCCTAAAAAAACCCAACACCCCGATTTTCAGGCAAACTTGGATTTAGCACCCGCGACACCTACAAAATCACTTGTCAAAAAACTAGCCTTCTAGTTTTCTCCGATTTCGGGGTTTTTCAGCGACAGCACGACTGTACTAGTGTGACTTTTACTAAACTGGACTTCCAGCATACAGTAGGACATGATCATTGATATTTCAAATACTCTAAATACCGTCATACTACCTATAATCCGCAAGAATATTCTATTTTTCGAAGACTCTTTTCAGTATTGCAATGTGTACCAATACTTTTCTTACCGACTTTATGCCAATGTACTCCGTAAGAATGAGAAGTACGAGTGCAACTGCAATTACGCGTGCGTGCCTCCGTTTCATGCGGCGCATCGATCCGAGATCTAATCTTCACTATGGACACCGACACACGCGCGCACGCACGCACGCACATGAGTGCCTCGTCATCGCGGTTACTATTAAACCCGCAGTCGAAGCGGACAACCCTTCGGCAAGTCTCTCCTGCAATATTCTTCCCACCGAATTCTTTTACCGCCGAGAAAAAAAAACAAACAAACAAAACACGAACAATTGCGTATATTCGACGATTCGTGGTGCAGGATCCGTTTCCTGTTCGACCCTCGCGGACGTCTTTATCGCAGAGCAGTGTACGATAATACGCACGCAGTGAGCGACTTTGTTTCGCACGCGGATGAGATTCTCGATGTTCCATCGAACAGGAAACAAAGCACGGAAGAATTTTCGTGCGGTCGAGGCAATCATGCAAACCGAATATTTCCTTCAAGGAACTCAGAGTGGGATCAGTGGCTCATTTTTTTTCAGAGGTCTATAGCTGCCTGACCGTTCTCACAATCTCAATGAAACCTGGACTAAACGTAACGTGTATTCAATGGCTTCATTTTGTTAAAAGACACTGAACGGCCTATCCCAATAGATGTCGAGATAATAACCATTAAAAAAGTGGCATTTCATCCGCTGTGTACTTGGGGTCATTCACAGTGAAACATGCCCAATTTCACAAACAAAATTTCAAAATCAAGCAAAATTTGGAGAAAATACCCTGATCCACCGTACACTTGTAGGGAATGGAGTGCTTTTCTCTATATAATGGGCAGTATTGGACAGTAAACTATTGAAAATTTAATTTAAAAAAACAGCATATTATGAGATCAATCACAATCATTTATTGAATATTAATCAACAATGAGTACCTACCTAATGAGGTAGTACCAGTACCTATCTAAATCCCAACGCGAAAATATTCATATTATGACTTACCTCTATGTACCTCGAAAAATTGAGCCACTGTGTACGGACTAGGGTGATTCGTTTCAGGGTAACTTTTTTTTTCTGACCCATCGTGCCCGAAAACCTCTAGTTGGCACCCAAAAACGAAGTTTCGTGAAAGAGGGGTGTTGTCAAAAAATATTTAGAGGTCTCGAATCAAAATTGAAGGTTTCCCATTTAATTAACATTGAAAAAAATGTTTTTTCTCATTATTAGTGTTACCATTCCGTGAATTTTGATACCGCGATATTTTCCAAGTGGGTTCTCATAGGAAATATGATACTTTACAATAAAGTTCATTGAGCCATGTCCGTAAATTCAACGGTTTCAGCGGTATCATTATTTCAAGTGAATATTGTACAAAAATATCTATTCAAACGGCTGTAACGCCTAAGCTAATAGATATATCGAAAAAAATTCAAATGAGAACTATGTAGAGAAAGTAATTTACTACAAAAAAGTCTTATAAGCCGACCCCGTAAATTCAACTCTTTCTCAGCTATAGGTGGATGAAGTAAAATTAATAGATTTGTTTTTGTTTAAAAAAAATCTATTTATTTTACTTCATCCACCTATAGCTGAGAAAGAGTTGAATTTTCGGGCTCGGCTTATAAGACTTTTTTGTAGAAAATTACCTTCTCTACAAAGTTCTCATCTGAATTTTTTTCGATATATCTAATAGCTTAGGCGTTACAGCCGTTTGAATAGATATTTTGCACAGTATTCACTTGAAATAATGATGCCGCTGAAACGGTTGAATTTACGGCCATGGCTCAATGAACTTTATTGTGGAGTATCATATTTCCTATGAGAACCCACTTGGAAAATATCGCAATATCAAAATTCGCGAAATGGTAACACTAATAGTGAGGAAAACATTTTTTTCAATGTTAATCAAATGGGAAACCTTCAATTTTGATTCGCGACCTCTAAATATTTTTTGACAACACCCCCTTTTCACGAAAGTTCGTTTTTGGGTACCAACTAAAGGTTTTCGGGCACGATGGGTCGAAAAAAAAGTTGCCCTGAAACGAATCACCCTAGTACGGACCCTCTCTTTTGTTCTAAAGCAGGCACTGCGAGTTTCTATTTTTGTTAGGTTAACACACACAATGCTCAAATACCGCAATATAGCTGTATATTGCGGGAGAACAATGACTTCGTACATAACTGCGAAAGGTAGAGAAGCAAAAAACATACAAACTCAGCTGGTTTTTCAACTTTCGACACCAAAAATAATATAAAATCACCTCTCACAACCGAATTGCGCGGGAGCGACTCACAGACAGGTTCAAACCTATTGGCATCCGAGGGATGCAACGATTTTTTTGTTCATTTTTCATTTCTTTATTTTTAAATAATCGCGAGGCGTTTTTTGCAAATTGGGTTTTTGCATGTCTAATGAGAATACGGGAAAATCCTTAAGTGATTTTTGCAGCCTGCAACAGCCAAAAAAATTGTACAATTAAAGGGAATTAATCCTCGTTGCATTCCAACGATGTCAACTTCAAATGATTTTAAGGCGGGATATACATTTAGGCGTGAAAAAAATAAAGCAATTTTGAGGATTTTTAAAACTAAGAAATAATCATTCTACATTTATCAAAATGTAGGTATAGTTTTATAGGATATTTATGCAAACAAAACAATTTTTTACAAGCTTTTATTTAACTTGCTTCGTTCGTATGTCTTTCCGGTTAAACATTTGTAATCCATTTTTCAAGCAGTTGCTGGCATCCGAATGAACAGAAATTCGGCATACCTATGGAGCCGTCCATATATTACGTCATCGATTTTTGCTGATTTTTACCCCCCCCCCCCCTGAAATCATCCTATTCTTCCTACGGTCATTATCCAATTATCGTTACCGTCATCCAACGACCAGCCCCCCATTTTAAAATGACGTAATTTATTAACGGCCCCTATGTAACTTGGGTGACCATGCAATAATATGGTAGTACCATAAAGCGAGTCCGATGGTGGAGCCGGAACGTGACCAAAAGAACTCCTCAAGATAGCCCCGTCGTGTTTGGGCTCGTTGGATTTGTCCTCACAAGTACTATAGCCCTAGACCTAATTAAACAAATTCTAATGCTAAAAAGCACAAAACATAAAAATTAACGTAACTTTTTTTTAGAAACAAGCTTTTATTTATAAACTAATTATCTAAAAAGTAAACAATAATATTTAGTGTATGAAGGTAAATAGTAAAGCTACGGAACAACCCCATCCTTTGTCACTGATCAAAGGCGCAGGCAGTACAAACCTACTTGATAAAACGTACATAAACATAGAACTTTAAAAAAATCAAATATTTTCTTGAAAGGTTGAGGCGTGAAACGTCATTATACTTGAAATGAAGCCTCAAGTATTTAACGGGTTACCCCCACTTGTAGCGCAAAAAAGGCCTTTTTCATGATTTTTTTTAAAGAAAACTACAAAACTTTTTTAATCGATCAATATACCATCTTAAAGAACACATCTTGAAGAACTTTCAGTAATTTTTTTATTGAAAAATATTACATTGTTTAGTGGCAAATGGCCGTCAATGAAATAATTTTTTTATATACACGGTTTGCGGTGACCAACATTGCGGCGAAGTGGATCATCTGAAAAAAAAATGCGGATGGATTTAGTCAAATATAAGTATAAACTAGTCTTTAGTCGAAGGATTTTAAAAAATATTCATTTTTCACAAAATAGCGGACAGTCAAAGTTAATGGTTCGATTTTAACGAAAAAAATCGAACGATTAAAGACTACATTTTTATGTATTAAATAAGCCTGCAAAATTTCAAGAAGATCGGTTCATTAGTGTTCGAGTAATCTTGGTCACCGACTTCAGAAATGCCATTTTGAGAAAAACGCGTTTAAAGTTTCAATTTCAGTTTACACGAAGAAAATATTTTTTTTTGTAAACTTACATAGAGTCATCTATTCCGGGCCCATACAGAAGTATGGGCCCGGATACTTATACTTCAAAAAAATGCAATAAAAAAAAATCTTAAGTATCTTAAGTTCAGTTTGCTAAACTCCATTAGTTTCGATATGATCTACTTACGCACTCTAACGCGGGAAGGTTGGAGTTTTGTTTGGGTTTGTTTGTTGTGTTGTGTGTTGTTTCTTGTTTGGGTTTGTTTGGTGTGTCTTGTTTGGGTTTGTTTGTTGTGTGTTGTTTGTCGTTTAGGTATGCGTATAGTGTTTAAGATCAAACTGCAACCTTCCCGCGGTAAAGTGCGTAAGTAGATAACATCGAAACTAATGGAGTTTAGGACAATGTACTTTTTGGAGCATTATCCCATATTTCTCGAAGCAGATTGGTTTTAGACGAAACTTGTATACACGGAAAAAAAGAAATAGGACAAAATACAGGGGTTACACAGTTCGCATTGGACTCGAGCGATTGCACAGCGATATTTACTGAAACAGAGTGCTCAAAATACAGTGTGCTCAAAGTAAATTATTACAGTTCCTATACTGTCCTCTTTGGACTCGAACCGCTCTACTGTATCTTTTACTGGAAGACACAGTCCAAAATACAGTGTAGTCAAAAGTAAATTTTGACATTTCAACACTGTAATATAAATTTAACAAAACTTGTAATTTGACAGTTGGTTAATCTGTATTATGTACAATGAATGCGCCAGTTATATCGACAGAGTTTGTGTAGGTGTTTTAACAGTGAAGTCCTCTGTTCTAGAAACTGGTTAGCAACAGATATAGTTTCAGTTTTCAATCGTTGCTTTTTACAGTATAAAGACGGAAAACGTTCTAGTTTTAGTACTGTAATTCAAACTTGATGAACCCCGTAATTTAATAGTGCCACAAATCGTATATTATACAAAATTAGGGGTAAAAATAACATTAGATAGCGCTGAAAGAACTGCCAGTCCTTTGTGTCCTGGTCGCGCCACGCGTAAGACAAGTCCTAACCAGTGAATACCGTTCACAACGTCACACTGTAAATTTGATTATAAAAATGAAATTAAAAAAAAATCGCGAAACCTTTGCTTACAATGTGTATATATATATATATATATATATATATATATATATATATATATATATATATATATATATATATATATATATATATATATATATAAAGAATAGAATTAAGTGAATTAGACACACAAAAACAAGGTTATTCATAAGAGAAGTTTAAAAAAAATGTGTAGAAAATATAAAAAATCAGTCACATACACAAGAACGTACCTTTTAGTAAATAATTCTCTCTTACTTATAATTTCTTGAATTATGTCGCACAAATTTCAACGTTCGCATCTAATCGACCACGCACTACTAACTGGCAATCCTGTGTCCTGGCCACGTGCCTCACCCCACACGCGAGACAAGTCCTAATTAGACAAGAACGTACCTTTTTTCTTTAATTCTCTCTTTCTTTATAATTTCTTGAATTCTGTCGCACAAATTTTGATGTCCGCGTCCCATCAACCACGCACTACTAACTGGCAATCCTTTGTGTCCTGGCCTCGTGCCTCACCTCGTGCCTCATTTGCGTACAGTATAAAAGTCAGTGATCGCATTTAAATTTTACAGTTGAATATTTTTACTGGAATCACTGATGTGTTCACAATATCAAACTGCAAATGAACCAGTGTAACTGTAAAAATCTCAGAGTGCACAGATAACGTCACGAACTGTCGAAAGAAGAGTAAAACTACCGTGCCACGCTGTGAAATTTAATGAATGACTCTGTACTCAATACAGTAACCCTTGCACTGTAACCCTTGCACTTTACCTATAATATAAAAATCAGTGACCTCATTTAAATTTTACTGTTGAATATTTTTACTGAAATCACTGATTTATTCACAATACCAAACTGTAAATAAATCAATGTAACTGTAAAAATCTCAGAGTGTACAGATTACGTCACGAACTGTCGAAAGAAGAGTAAGACTTACCGTGCCACACTGTACAATTTAACGCGGCCTTCTAGTTTCTCGGCTGTTTTTTTACGGCTTTTTCAATAATTTTTTACGGGCAAAGCATCGAAATAATCAATCTCATTGTTTTTGCATAATCTTTATTAACATTTAAATAAGCTTTACAAATTTATTGAAGTCAAAATATATAATAGAATAAACGTTATAGTGGCCGACAGGAAGACATCAAGTAAAAGAGATGCTTGACGGTGACCAAGATTGCGGCTGTTCTGCTTATCTGAAATCAAAAAACCAAACGGCATTTTAATCTTCATATTTAAGACTAGCGATTGAACTAGAGTGAATTCTAAATTACAAAAATTGACTTTTTTATACACTTTTGAAAATTACATTCTATTTTTTACTCATTTTTCCTTAAGTTTTTTCGCTCGTACAAAAAAAACTATCGAAGCAATCATGATAACCCTAGTTCAATCGCTGGCTTATAACATATTAAAGATGCTGTATAAATTTGAACAAGATCGGTGCAGTAGTTTCTGAAATATCGTGGTCACCGTTTCGAAAAATGGTGTTTCGAGAAAAACGCGTTTGAAAGTATACCTGCTCCGTATACCTGCTCCGTTCCAGGGCCGTAACTTGTGAACCACTTCGAATATCGAAAAATCCTTTGGCACACATTTTCTACACATGTTGTAGATGTGATTTATGAAAAAAATCGATTTTTTCAACCCGAGAAACTAGAGGACCGCCTTAATGAATCACTCTGTACTCAATACACTGTAACCCTTGCAGTTTGCGTACAGTATAAAAATCAGTGATCTAATGTAAATTTTACAGATGAATATTTTACTGAAAACACTGATGTATTCACAGTACCGAACTGTAAATAAGCCAGTGTAACTGTAAAAATCTCAGTGTGTACAGGAAAATTCGTCATTTTTGTAGGACAGGATTTACATTACTCTGTTTTACTGTAAAATGAAATATGGCACCCTGTTTCTTATGCGGTTTATACTGTCATTTTCGCTGTTTCTTTTTTTCCGTGTAGAACGTAAAATATCAATCGTTTTATAGGCTACAACTTTTGTAGGAAACATTATTCTCTAAGATGAACATTCATTGCAATAAGATATAAAAACTTTTAAAAAAAATAAGTTTTTGTGAGACCTTGAAAATCAAATTTGCGGGTATTTTCACTATCCTATCCGTAATTAGCGAGTAAACATACGTGGGTACCCAACATTCCATATTAATCGGAAGTATGTCCTTTTCGGAACTTTACCTAAAAATAATTGCAAAAAAGCTTTTTTCCATTGCAGATCTTTTTTTTCTTTAGTAGGTATAACCGTGTTTAAAGTTGAAAAAAACTGTAATTGACTGTCGTATTGCATGATTGGCGTCTGTGAGCCCCATCGCTTAGCAGAGAATATTTCATGTATATTTATAAAACTTTCAAAGAAGGACGACCCGTAGTGTTCGTCGACCAGGTAGGTACATAGTGTCGCCATTTTTGCCTGATTCTTCTTCATATAGGTTTAAAAAACCGTGTACATGTATATACATATCTATAACGTTGGACCGCTGCACGATACGTCCCTTGCATTGTCATTCTATATTGCACTTATCCGCAAAACACACGCGAGTAATATTTGACGCGGAGAATCGTGCTCATCTGAATTATTACCTGTTTCGGTGTATATTCGTGCGCATACATATGCAGATACCGTTGAAAATCTGCATTCCCATTGCCACAATAATAGTCTTTCAACTTTCAGCATGGACAAGCGATGTTCAAGTTTGCATCGTTGGAATGCAATGACCTTTTTTTTAATTGCCCGATTCTTTCGCCAGATTCGGGCTAGACAAATGATAAGTAATAATTAAATATTACTTGATAATAAAAATAACGAAGTAAAGAGGGAAAAAATTATCTTTACATGCCAACGATGAATGGTGTTAAAGTTAGCAACAATGTTGTGAAGAATCTTTGAACGTGAGGGGCTCAGTGGTGTTGAAGTTGGCATCGTTGGAGTGCAACGAAAATTCTTATTTATTTTTTCATTTCTTTATTTTTATCATTATCTAAAATCCTTTTTTCCAGCTTTTCAATATACATTTTTAATAAGGATTCTCAATAATGTTTCAATTACTTTCGCAGCCTAAATGTGCAAAAAGATAGGGGAATGCAAAAGAATTATATTTTCGTTGCATTCGAACGATGCAAACTTCGATACCATAACGATTATGTAAATCTCAACACCATAAGACGGACACGAGAAAGACGGTGCTGAAGTTTGCATCGTTGGAATGCACTGAAAATTCTTTTTTTTTCTTTTAAAATGTATTTCTTTAGTTTTTTTATCATCAGTTTTCTTAAACTGCAACCTTAGGCCGTAGATCTTTTATGAGGATCTTAAAAAACAGGAGAGCCATTTTTGTAGCCTAAATTTGCCAAACAAGTTCGGTATACTAAACTTTCGATGGGGTACAATGATGCAAACTTCAATATCATACGAGATAGAGAGGAACTATTTTAATTCCTCGTCAGCTAGCATCTGCTATTTTTTTTATTAAAGATTCGGCGTGTACAAAGGAAAAAGATTGCGTGATTTAACGCAGTTGTTTATTTACATGCGTCCAGGGATGTATTGAGAGGAGGCACTAAAAAGAAATAAATAATCCTTAAAATAGCCTAATAGTCGATTTTTCCAATCAATTATTCGCTGGAATCCCTCAATGAAGGATTCAGCCAGTCCAAGTGGTTTTTTTTCGGTGTATACCCTAAAACCGGGTTAAATTGACATTACGGGTAACTTTGACAGTTTTTGGGGTTACTTTAACCGAGCGTTGAATGTGTGGTGAGCGAGGACACAGACTAATTATTTTTTAATTTTTTTTCTATTGCTCAAATTTGTTGCTCACGTTTATTATAAGTTTGCTAAAGTTGATTGTAATGTTGCTCAAGTTGACTTTGACCTCAATGATAATCATAAGAATGATTAACCCCTTGACTGTCAGTGACACACATATGGGCAGAAATACGTCGTGCCCCTTCTGTGTCATGCCACATATGTGGGCATTTGATAAAGAAAACATGTTTTTACTACATCGATTTGACTGTAATTTGGTAAATCATCGTTTTTGAGGTCGCTGAATCCGAATCTGAAACGGGATTTCCAAAATTCGCAATGGCAGATGCAAATTCTAAAAATAGTTTTATTCCGACGAAAGTAAGGAATCCTTATGAAAACCTTATGGTTTTCGAGGTTACTGAGTCCGAATCTGAAATCGGATTTCCAAAATTCAAAATGGCAGATCCAATATGGCGGACGCAAATTCGAAAAAAAGTTTGATTCCGACAAAAGTGAGTGTGTGATGGTTTTTGAGGTCGCTGAATCCGAATCTGAAATCAAATTTCTAAAATTCAAAATGGCGAATCCAATATGGCGTACCCAAACTCGAAAAATAGTTTGATTTCGACGAATGTGAATGTGTTATGGTTGTTGAGGTCGCTGAATCCGAATCTGAGATCGGATTCCTAAAATTCAAAATAGCGGATCTAATATAGCGGGAAAGAATGCGAAAAGTAGTTGGATTTCGACAAAAATTTGTATCTTTAGACGTTTGTGGTCTCGAATTTCAAATTTGAGTCCTGACTCTAAGTATCTGAAGCTCGGATACATTATGACGAATAAAAATTTAGCAAACCATTTATGCCAAACGATCCATAGTAAAAAATGTAGAAGAATGTTCTTTTGGTTTTATATCCCGCTGTCTGCCGAACCCAGAGTCACGAATCGCGGACGTGGTGGTTGTTGACTCCGATTTCCTATTTTTTTTACATTTTGTATTTTAAAAAAATTTGTCCTTTTCATATCTGATATTTTTATGTAAAATGTTTCTTTAATAAAGATGACAATTTGATTGTAAAAAATCGTTATTTTTCATTTAACTCCATGTATAATGCATGAAATACTAAATTTTTTAATCAAAATTATGTAAAAGCGACCCTTAGTCTTTGACATAAGTTGCATTTCAATTCCTTGTCAAAGATACTCCACACTGCAGGTTACTTTGACAAATAAATATATACATAAAATTGTGATGGGCTTCAAGTTTGCATCGTTGGAATGCAACGATTTTCTCTTCGTTTCCTTATTTTCATTGGTATCGAAAATCATATTTTGTAGATTCGTGCTGTAGATTGTTAAATAAGGATCCTTATTTAACTTATTTTTTCCTAAAATAGGAAAAAAAAAATTTTCCTACTTTATGCATAGGAAAAAAATATTTTTTTTCCTATGCATAAAATGGTCGACTACTCGAAACTTCTCGAAACAGCTTTTTCCAATTGGCGTGACAAATAAATTCAACAATTTTCACTCGATTTACTTCAAATTTAAAAGTTATGCTCCTAATTGCATTTCGCAGAGAAGTACGTACGGACTTTCTGATTAATCGAAAACTTTTCACTTTATGGGCAGTTTATGAGCAGTTATAATGACATTTTTCACTGAAAATTCATTTCTTAAGTTCAAATACCTACAACTTTTGAATAAAACAATATTTTTTCAAATTCCGTACGTACTTCTCTAGGTATTTTAACGTAGATTGACGAGAATTTTTGTTTTTTGTTTTAGGTAAAAAATGGTGGATGCTAAATGTCACGCCGCGGAGCGCCCAAAAAAAAGATAACAAAAGAAAATATTGGTAGTAGGCCATTTTGTACATCGACAAAAAATATATATATATTTTCTAACAGCTTGATATTCATACAAAATAGATGTCTAATTAATTTTGCGAGTGAATGACTTTTTCGTACGAAAAAAAAAATTGTTAAATTTGCACATGATTCTATGTGCGAATGTGTGGCTGTGGCCTTAAGGGGCCAGACCATTTTGGAGCCACGAAAAAAGGCTATTTTCGCAATTTTCTTTTGAGGATTTTATAAAAGATATGAATATAAAAGTTGTTGGGCTTGATAAATAAAGTCTTGAAATACATTTTAAAAAAATGTTATTCATTTTTATTCATTTTTAAGTACAAAAACTATAGTTTAACGTAACGCCTCAAAAATGGGTGGGTTAGGTAGCTCCATAACAACTCGGCAACGGCTTGTCTGAAACAAAAAAATCAAAGATCATTAGATTCAGTATGACACCAGCTACAAAATGACCTTCGGATATAAAGTTTTATCAAAAAAATTAAAAAATGGCAGATGAAAAACGAAAAAAGAAAAAAAAACGCGTTTTTTCGCAGTTTTTCGCAAAAAAGAATAAAAATCAAAATTTTAAAACCATCGAGGGTCATCTTGTTGCGAATCATGTTTACAATATGTGGTTCAAATTTTAGGGAATCGGTTTATTAGTTTTAGAGATACGATTCAGCTAGATTTTGAAAATGTTGTTTCGAGAAAATCGCGTTTGAAGTTTATACTATGAAAAACTCTTACCTAAACTCAATCGGCAATTCCTGCACCGTACAAAATTCCTTCTGATCGCTCATCATCGTCGATTTCTTCAAGTCTTGCTTGCTTTCGATTTTTTGAAATTTTCAAAGTGGACTGGCCCCTTAAATCTGTTGAATAAAATTTTGGAAATTCAGTGTAACAACATTTCATTGCATTCCAAGGATGCAAACTTCAATATAATTAATTGTAGGGGGTTAATGGGGCTTGACTTTCTTATACATTCGATAGCCAAAGGGCACATTGTTCTACTGAAGCAAAAAAAGTTGGAATTTAGTATGTTAAAAAAAAGGTTGGCTACAAAAAACCCGCAAGACCTGTTCAAAGTAACCCCATTTTACGGTAGTTCTCTCGATTAGGGAGGAAGATCCGAAGAATTATTTCGTTACTCACCCTGGTGGTGGTAGTCTTTCTTATGGTGCGTCCATCGATGCACAAACGCATTTCACGCGGGCCCACCACCGATTTCACTCCTATTTCTGCTACATGAATATTCGAGCTGTAAAATAGCATGGGGCGCGCGGAGAGAACAGCGCGCGTGAAGAGAATAATCCGAACATCGAACCTGCTCCGCTGTCTGCTTCCTTCCGTCGTGCTTTTTTGTTGTTTCCACCTCGGACCAGACATCGCTCCGCCCTGCACGAATCAACAGCCGGTTTGAGAATGTATCGGTGCATTTGGACTATTGAGGAGACACCGCGAGAACACGACAGAAATTAATCGTCGTTACGATTGAAGTAATTGTGACATTTATAGGAATAGCATTGATAGAGAATCACCGCGCATCAAAAAGATGCACGGTTGTTCTTTCTATCGTAATTTTTTTCACAAAGGTTTGCTTTGATTACTGTAACTTTTCCAATTTTGGCTTACCGACGAGCGCATTCATACGTTTCACTTGGCACTCATCCTCACAAAGGTATCTATTTTTATTATCATTGTCGTTGGATTTTTTTTCGTTCGGTCTCTTAGTCGCCTGTGGCTCGACACTGAAGAGATCGCCTTATTTCTATGATGCTGGGATCGTTGGAATGCAATGAAAATTGGTTCTTCCCGAATTCCCAACCTTTTTGGCGTATTCAAGTTGCGAAAATCACTAAAACGTTTTTTCTCACTAAAGATCTGCAACCTGAATATGCAAAAAAGATTTTGGATAATGACAAAAACAAGAAGGTGAAAAAACGAGAGGGCATGCTCGTTGTATTGGGGCCGGGTTGAAATTCCGAACTTTGAATGCTCCGACCGTTTAACCCTTTGCGGCATAGTCTAACACTGGTGTTACACCTGATTCAATTCAGATGTTGACGCTTCAAAAGTGTTTTTAAAATTAAATATGGCGGTTGTAAATACGTTTCAAGATTCCTAGAACTTCAATAACCACTAAAACATACCTATTCAATTTTCATTTTTCACGTAGCGGGTACCGTCAATAACGAAAGTTCAAAAAAACGAACTTTTTACATCATATATCTGATTACGACTAATTTAGCAGGTGAACCATAACCAAAAAATAGGTAAAAACTTGGTTTTTGGTCCACTGAATACGAACCCGAAGTCTAAACCGTCAAATTGAAAATGGCGGATCCAATATTGCGGCTATAAATGGCAAAAACTATAGGATTTTCTCCAAATTTGATGATCTATTTGGGGGGGGGGGGGGCTTATTTCATGTAACAGCGACCCCGAAAACCCCCAAGTACCAACTTTCGCTATAATCAAACAACGTTTTGCCTTTATGGTCCGCCATCTTGAATTCTCGAATTCTGAGTGCAGTTTTGTAATCAGTGACCCCGAAAACTCCCGAGTACCAACTTTCGCTATCATCAAACGACGTTTTGCATTTATGGTTCGCCATACTGGATCCGCCATCTTGAATTCCCGAATTTTGACTGCAGATTCGTAATCAGCGACCCCGAAAACTCCCGAGTACAAAATTTCAAGCCAATTGCACGTAAAGAAAATGTATGCTTCAAAGGGTTAAAATTCCGAATTTTAGTGCTCCGAAATTCAAGATGAGGCCGGGGTGAAATTCCGAACTTTGAACGATCAGAACGCTCAAAACTCCGAAAGAATACTACCCCGAAAGATCAAAGCTCCGAAAATCTGAACACCGTCAAAATAATTCGGCTATGGAAGTTTTAAAAGTTTCAAAATGATCAATAAATCTATAATTCATTTTTTTTAAGAAGGTTGGAGCGTTAGCCACAATCCAAGGGTAAATTTAATTTAAAAAAATACATGTTATTGTTTAGACTATACTGAGTCTTTACGAATTTTTTAAACTTTTTTCACCACCAAACACCAGAGATAAAAAATAGTTTAATGTATGTAATTTAACGTAAGGTTAGATGGGCAAGACTTTCACACTGAAGGTTATGTAATTTTTTTTTGTTATTCAGCACCAAGATAAACCATTTCTAACAACGGATTAACGCAAACTGAACCTTTGTAAACATTTAGAAAAAAAAAATCCTTATCTTGCCCATCGTATACCATGGGCCAATAATATCGTGACGTAAATATGAATAAGCATAATTATGAATTACTCAAAATTTCGTTGTGAATTGTATAAAACATTCGTTGTCATACTTTTTTCATAATAATCATCGATAATGTTATACTTTTTTAAGTTGGTAGTAACACAAAAGTTTTTCTACTTCACGTAATAAAAATATTAAAATGCGTAATTTTGCCCTTTAATTATATATTTAAAAAAAATGAGCATATACAGAATAAATCTGTACCTCGTATGCATTTTTTTGAGGTACATTGAAAAAAAAAATGAATAAATTGTCATTTGACTCAACTGAATCGCTCCAACCTCCTTGAGAAGTGATTTTGCGTCAATTTTTAAATTTGTCTAGACAATGTCATACGTTCCACATAATTTACAGTCAACTGTGTAGACTTTCGCCGGTATGATCTTGACATGGAGGGCCGGGTTAAAATTCCGAAGGTTGAATGCGCCGACGGTTTAAAATTTCTAGTTTTAATGTTCCGAAATTACAATGTTCGTCAAGATCATGCCAGCGAAAGTCTACACAGTTTACTGTAAATGATGTATAACGTATAACACTATCAAGACAAATTTCAAAATTGACGTAAAATCACTTCTTATTAAATGAAAATGCGTGAAATAATTCGTCGATTTATTGAAAAATTTGAAGCTTTTAAAACCTTCCATAGCCGAATGATTTTGACGGTGTTCTGATTTTTTGAGTTTTGGTCTTCCGGGTAAAATTCTTTCGGAGTTTTGATCTTTCGGGGTAGTATTCTTTCGGAGTTTTGAGCGTTCTGATCATTCAAAGTTCGGAATTTCAAGCCGGCCCCGTTGTATTCCAATCATGCAAACTTCGGTACCATTTGTTTCAAGTATGGGAAGGTAAGAACATTGAGTAACTTTGAATCCTAACATTTTTAGTTCGGTCCTCCAGCGGTCCGCCAACTTATCTACGTCTTAGTTTTAGACCTTCGTGTCAGATGCTCGTTTTTAAAGGTTGAAGTTTCACTTCAAAAAGGGTCGAGTGATTCACCGATAAGAGAGAGATACTGATTCTCGCAGACATAGATACGTCCAATAAAAGTTCAACGTCGAAGTCTCAATAAGTTGCGCCGCATCTTTTCCAGAAATGAATATTGTAAATCCAAGCATTATAGCACAGTTCTTTAAATGAAAAATCGTCAATTTCACGGCTGTTAATATTTCTTGCCGCTGCATTCACTGCGCTCGTTGACGATAAAATTCCAGCTCAATGCGCAAGTCTTTCGAGAAATCTGAAATGGTTGCGAATTGAATTTTTCTTCTCGTAAGACATGTAGTGGATCTTGAGGATTTTTTAGAGTTAAACTTTTATGGAACGTACCTACGCAAAACAAAATTATCCCTTAGCATTCCCCGGTGAGAGGCGTCAACCTTCCTATCTCACGTTAAAGTCATTCCAATATTTTCGTCTGATTCCTATCTGAAGAGATGTTTTTTTTTCCCACAAAGGCGCGGTATGAAAATCATGTGTACTCATAGCGCGGTCGTTCTAAAAAATCTACAAAAAAATCGACAATATGTGCGGTCGTGGCAATGTAAAAAATCATTTGCACGACACGGGAACCGAAATTTGTAGGTATCAAAATGGAAAGCCAAAAAATTGATATCGACATAGGGCCCATATTAAACCGCCGCAGTAATACGCGCATAAGAAGATTCATTGAAACGGTAACATTTATTTTCTCAAATCTCGCTCGTACAACTATCGGTGAGTGAAAAATCCAAGCGGCGAGATCATCGCCCGGGCTCTTGAAATATTCGTGGACGTCCCTGTTCCTGAATTTGCACCGGGATCTGGAGACCGAGAGCAGAAGATGAAGAAAGAGAGCCAGGGAGAGAGAGAGAGAGAGAGAGAGAGAGAGAGAGAGAGAGAGAGAGAGAGAGGGAGAGAGTTGAGGGAGAGGGCGAAAAAGAGAGAGAAAACAGGATCGAGTAGTCCTACCGGGTGCCATATGTGTGCGTAGAGGAGAGAGATCCGGACAAGAGAACCTGCTGTAGTCCAGGCCCTGCTCAGACTATAGTGTATAGACAGAAAGAAAGAGAAAGAATGCATCCCATGCATCCGTGCATCCAACAGCAGACTCGCGAGTTCCCAGACTCTCTCTCCTCTCCGAAAGAGGACGGATATCTCAGACTGCTCCTCGCCTGCTTGCATGCGTGCAACTTACTTTTATTCGCGAGAACACGTTTTCGAAACGTTCAACATCTACTATACTTCGATTGATATATATATACGCTTTTGCATATATATACACACGCGTATATGTCCAGTGCGCATATCCACACACGCGCACACGTATATTGCTTTTATTCGTTGTACAGCGTGGAATAAACCTTCACAGGTTCCATGACGTTAAGTTCGCATCGTTGGAATGCAACGGAAATTTATTCTTATTAATTAGTCAAATTTTCTATGGTCAATTCAGGCTGTGAAGATCGCGCAAACGTTTCTTAGCATTCCTATTAGAAATGTACAACTGCAATTTGCGAAGAAAAAAGGCTTTCTATAATGATAAGAAAGAAAAAAATATCGTTGCATTCCAACGATGCGAACTTCGTCATTAAATTCCGACATCGAATCGCGTATCATTATTGCTGTTCTAGGCATTCCTACATACTAGATACCACAAAACTTTAGTTTTTCCAAACTTATATTCTCTATTTTGGAGTGGACTTTCACGACGGGCGTTTTTGGGCAGAACCGCTTGAAAAAAAGATTTCTCAGGTTTTCCGGTCACCATGAAGAGACGCGGCGGCGCCCCGGCATCAAGTAAAAAGAAAATTTCGAAGGCATCGAAGTCCTGGCGTACGTTTTAGACAGACGGGGTGCACAGGCGCGAACCAACGAAATAACTAACTATTTTATTCTAGCGCGATGTTCTTTTTTTTTACTTTCGATCGGATTTGGTCTTTTCTCGTATATGTATACATCTATGCACTTGAATTTGGACATTGACTCGTGAATTGTACAGGATCCAAGGGGAAAAGTTGTTTCAGCCGTACACCGTTTAAAAAAAAATACACGTTTGGACGGTCAACTTAAGAATAAAAACGTGTATACTTTCCTATTGCAAAATCCATTTTCAACGTTGGAGAATTTTTTTTGTCAATAACCCGCTTAGAGATTTCTTACGGACATTACGGACATCCTGACCCGGCCCCAATCGGACCGGAAGTATTTAGGCCCGACATCAGGCAATACTAAAATGGCCCTACTAAGACCGTCCCTGATAAGATCCTACCAAGGCTTGCCCTGACAAGCCCCACTAAGGCTTTCCATGATAGGGCCTTACTTACGCTCTCCCTGATAAGGCCCCACTGAGGCTTTCCCTGATAAGGCCCTATGCAGGCTTTCCCAGGTGAGGCCCTCCTAAGGCTTTCCCTTATAAGGCCATACATAGGTTTGCCCTGTAACTGCCACAGTAGTCGATAGATGCCCATAACCTCTTATTTTCCACGTGCAAACTTTGATTCGACAGCATCGTAGCTTTGGAGTTTCGATGTATTCCTGAATTCCATAAAAAAAAGGTCTTATGGACTGTTGCGACAAATAACGTTATGCAACTTGGATGTCCAGCGTAGAAATTTCTTAGGGTTAGCCTGATCGGGAACAGGAACCGATCGGGCCGGAAGTATCTAGGCCCTAGATCAGTTGGTACTAAAATGGCCCTACTAAGGCGGTCCCTGATAAAATCCTACTAAGGCCGTCCCTGATAAAATCCTACTAAGGCTTTCCCCGATAGGTCCCTACCAAGGCTTGCCCTGATAGGTCCTACTAAGGCTTTCCATGATAGGGCCATACTGGGCTTTCCCTAATGAGGCCCTACTAAGGCTTTCCATGATAGGGCTATACTAGGCTTTCCCTGATTAGGCCATAAATGGGCTTGCCCTATAACTATAGGCTATAAAACGTAACTTCGGAGTTTCGATGTATTCCTGAATTCTATTAAAAAAAAAGGTTTTATTTACTGTTACGACAAAAAACGTTATGCAACTCGGATGCGTGTTAGAAGATCTTGGCAGGTTTGTAAGGCGGAGAGAGAGGAATTATATATATATCAAGGTTAAGTTTGAAAAATCAATAGCATGTTATTCGATAGAACTCTTTAATTATCACAATGCTATCAACTAATTGATATACTTAATGTGACACAACGAATAATTATAAGAATTCATTTGGTCTCTTATGTCATATCTGCGACCAAGATGTTACAAGCACTCGATAGCATAGGTGCAGCGCGCGTAGCTATAGGTAGGTAGGCACTAGATTCGACTCCATATAGGCGAAATATTTTCTTCGAAAAAAATCATTTCAGAAGACCAGGGAATGACGAATTATGGTACAAAATCATTGTAGTAGAACTCTAAATTAAGTGTTTCATTTCATGTTGGATCTAAAAAATATTTTATGCATATAGTATACTTGGATTTGCAGTGTATATTGTAAGCAAATGAAGATTTACTCGAATCGAATCTTTATTTATCCAATTTGAACATATTTAATATTCAAAAAGATTAGCTGAAACAAATAAGACCGTAGTCAGACAAGGAAAAAACCGATTTGATTTACAAAGATCTTTTTTTAATTCGAATTTTTTTTTGGCAGTGCAGGAAACCGATAAGGATTTGATCAAGCAACTAGTTCAGGCCCACATGTGACGCAACGTTACATTTTCTAGCAGGGCGCTTTCAGGCTGCCTTATAAGTGCCTTACCAGGGTAGTCAGGCAACCTGAATGCACCCTGAATCGAGCCCTACCAAAATGTCTACGCGGGACATTGGGTGAACATCAATTTATCAGGTAAACATCAAATTTTCTTCAAAATAGTCTCACAACATACGGGCACCTTCGTTGCTTCTCAATTGATAGCTATTGCTCATCCCAATGCCAGGAAGATCGATGAACGGGAGTAGCCCTCGCGCAAAAACCTCTTTCAACAGGATTTTTTTAAATTATTTTATGGTTGGAAAAAACTGTAATGTCAAACTAGGAAATTCCAAGGCGCTTAATCGTTTTTCTAACTCGAGGTATTTGATACGAAAGTCATCAACACAGATCGTCCATAGCCCCATCTTAAAGGTAATCCTATCGCTTCACACTAGTCGTACGACTGATCATACTTGGACTTGTACAATTTGTATTTTTAACATGTGCAAAAAAAATAATTTGTAACAACTAAAATGTTCCATGTGTAAACTGTTTAATGAATGTTTACATTTAATGAGAAAAATGAAAAAATTGTTATTCCAACGATTCGCGCAGTATTTCTAGGTTGGATATTTGGCAACATTGGGTCTATCTGCGTCTCTTTTTACTCAACCAGGCGAGTGTAACCTCCATGCTTTTCAACGTCGATCTGTCAGAACAATGTCAGGTGCGGAAAATATAAAGCATTGCATTCGAGCCACGACTGGTAAAAAGCGCGGAAAATTTGTGTCGGCGAAATATGTCGGTTAAAAATGAAATATGTGTGGAAAGTCGAATGAGTGAGATGAGGTTAGGACTACAGTCAGCTGTTCCCTTGCTGTCACGTCTCTTTATCGTAGCAAGTGGTAATAAACCCAATACCGGAAGTTCAAATTAAACTTGATATTACATTAAAATTAGGTCAATAAGCGTTATTTTTTCTGAGAGCATTGGTTTACTACAAGTGTTAAGTATGTAAATCTGATTATTTTAAAGAATCTGACGGATTCCGACTATTATATGTATATACACTTTTGTAGCATCCGGAATTTGGTTTTTGTATGTCGTCTCGGAATTCCTTCACAAAAATACGCAATTTTTATATTTTTTTCTCTGTAATTAGGTCGATAACCGACCCTGAAATTTTACAGAGATGATTATTAATATATTAAGTGAAAAAAAAAAATGACAATCCTATGGACCGAAGCCTGGCGCCAGGACTACCTTAAGGAGTTCCAAGACTATAATCGAAATGCTTGTAGATGATTAATGTTTATATCGTCCAGAGCTTAATTTAGGATGCATTAACTGTACAAACATTAATCCTTTTCACAACGCAGTTTCGGAGATTTTTAATATGCAAGTTACAACTTTATCCACTTGGTAATACACGTGGCGTAATTCTTCGTGTTCCCTTTTTGTGATTTATCCGCCATGTTGCTTTTTTACCTGTCAGGCATATATGCAAGGGAAACAAACTATTTAGCTCCAAAATACTGTTAGACCGATTAAAAAAATGCAATATCATTATCATGGTTATCCAACCTTGTTTATTCATTAAGGCGTTACCCCCACTTGTAGCGCAAAAAAAAGGCCTTTTTCATGATTTTTTTAAAGAAAACTACAAAACTTTTTTAATCGATCAATATACCATCTTAAAGAACACATCTTGAAGAACTTTCAGTAATTTTTTTATTGAAAAATATTACATTGTTTAGTGGCAAATGGCCGTCAATGAAAAAATTTTTTTATATACACGGTTTGCGGTGACCAACATTGCGGCGAAGTAGATCATCTGAAAAAAAAATGCGGATGGATTTAGTCAAATATAAGTATAAACTAGTCTTTAATCGAAGGATTTTAAAAAATATTCATTTTTCACAAAATGGCGGACAGTCAAAGTTAATGGTTCGATTTTAACGAAAAAAAAAACGGCCGTTTTTTGGCTATAAAACGGCCATTTTTTTTTCGAAAAAAAAAATCGAACGATTGAAGACTACATTTTTATGTATTAAATAAGCCTGCAAAATTTCAAGAAGATCGGTTCATTAGTGTTCGAGTAATCTTGGTCACCGACTTCAGAAATGTCATTTTGAGAAAAACGCGTTTAAAGTTTCAATTTCAGTTTACACGAAGAAAATATTTTTTTTTGTAAACTTACATAGAGTCATCTATTCCGGGCCCATACAGAAGTATGGGCCCGGATACTTATACTTCAAAAAAATGCAATAAAAAAATCGATTTTTTCAAAATCGCAAGTGGGGGTAACCCCTTAAACAGCAAATGTGTGACGAAGTTTGTTGTGCGTGTCTTCGTGTGATATCGATTCGTCGTTCAACGGGTCTGCTAAGCTTGGGCTTAAAAAATAAGGCGATTTTCATTATTTTTTTCTGGTGACAGTATCGGGATGGCGAAGGTTGGGATTTTACATACAATTAACACATAGTACTGCCAAGTTTGAGTTTTTTTAATTGAAAAATATTAATAAACACTGAAGTTATTATTATTTGAACAAAGGGCCGCCGTCGCTGCATGGCTAATCGGTATCTGGAAACTACTATGATCTGAAATGAAAGTTTAAAAAAGTGTACTTCTAGTATAATAAAACTTGCTTCTGACCGGTCTGACTTAGTTTAAATTTCGAAAATTACGAAAACTGCAAGGCGTAGACATTAAAGTTCGATTTCGACAGAACAAAAAGATACTTTAATTATTTGTTATCAACGAATGGATAAACATATCAGAATATCTGCCGGTCATACGATGGAAAGTATTATAACCTATTTGAAGTGAATATTCAGATATGACTTACACCATTCTATAAACATAGAGCGGCAAAAAAAAGACCATAGGTTGCTTCGAAGCGAAAAAAATGCAAAAAAAATGTACTCGCCGTACTCCTGAATATCTCGGCCAATTTTTGTCGCGCAACATGAACAACAAAAAAAGAAAGATACACCCTACATGCTGGCGAACGGAAATCTAGTAGTTAAGATAACTCGTGTACCCGAGTAGAAATATTGTCAAGCTGGCCTGACATTTGATACGGGCCTGATCACGCTGTTGTACGGAGGCCTTATTTACGATGTGCCTTGATTTGCCTGATCCGGCCAGTTTCAGGCGATAGTCAGGCAACTGTATTTACGGTAACCTCCAGTCGTCTGATCCGGCCAGTTTCAGACGATGGTCAGGCAAACGGATTTACGGCTTGCATAAATTCGCATGATCAGGCTACCTTCAGGCGATCATCAAGTAACTGGACCCATATAGAGTTTGGCGCCTTTTACACGCCTATAACCTCTTATCAAACACAAGACGAACTATATATATTAGCGTGTCGTCAAAACGTCAAGACATATTGTTCACTCTGTGCGTACATTTTTTATTATTCTTAATATATCATTTATTCCTAATAAATCTGTGATTCGGTTTCCTCACTTCAAAAAACTATTTAGTTGAATCTACTAAATTTATCTATTTATTTTTTTAGTATTGTAATTGAATAGAATTTTCGTAGAGACAAACATATTGTTTGTCTCTACGAACAATATGTTTGTCAGGGCAACTTTTTTTCGACCCATCGTGGCCGAAAACCTTTAGTTGGTACCCAAAAACGAACTTTCGTGAAAGGGGGCTGTTGTCAAAAAATATTTAGAGGTCGCGAATCAAAATTGAAGGTTTCCCATTTGATTAACATTGAAAAAAATGTTTTTCTCACTGTTAGTGTTACCATTCCGCGAATTTTGATGTCGCGATATTTTCCAAGTGGGTTCTCATAGGAAATATGATACTCCACAATAAAGTTCATTGAGCCATGGCCGTAAATTCAACCGTTTCAGCGGCATCATTATTTCAAGTGAATACTGTGCAAAATATCTATTCAAACGGCTGTAACGCCTAAGCTATTAGATATATCGAAAAAAATTCAGATGAGAACTTTGTAGAGAAAGTAATTTTCTACAAAAAAGTCTTATAAGCCGAGCCCGAAAATTCAACTCTTTCTCAGCTACAGGTGGATGAAGTAAAATAAATAGATTTTTTTTAAAACAAAAACAGATCTATTTATTTTACTTCATCCACCTATAGCTGAGAAAGAGTTGAATTTTCGGGCTCGGCTTATAAGACTTTTTTGTAGAAAATTACTTTCTCTACAAAGTTCTCATCTGAATTTTTTTCGATATATCTAATAGCTTAGGCGTTACAGCCGTTTGAATAGATATTTTTGTACAATATTCACTTGAAATAATGATACCGCTGAAACGGTTGAATTTACGGACATGGCTCAATGAACTTTATTGTAAAGTATCATATTTCCTATGAGAACCCACTTGGAAAATATCGCGATATCAAAATTCGCGGAATAGTAACACTAATAATGAGAAAAACATTTTTTTCAATGTTAATCAAATGGGAAACCTTCAATTTTGATTCGCGACCTCTAAATATTTTTTGACAACACCCCCCTTTCACGAAACTTCGTTTTTGGGTGCCAACTAGAGGTTTTCGGGCACGATGGGTCAGAAAAAAAAGTTACCCTGAAACGAATCACCCTAATATATATATATATATAGGTTATGTTTGAAAAATCTATGGCATGATATTTTATAAAACCCTCTAATTATCACAATATTAACTAATTGATATAGTTTATCTGATACAACAAATCATTAAAGGAATTCACGTGGTCTATTATGCCACCGAAATGCTACAAACACTCGGTAGCATTGGGGCCTACAGCTAGGTAGGTTCTAGGTTCGATCCCATGTGGATGCAGAAATATTTTCTTCGAAAAAAAAACCATTCAAAAGCCTATCGAATGACGGATTATGATACAAAATCATTGTGGTAAAGCTCTCAATTAAATATTTCAATTTATTTCGGATTAATGAAATATTCTAATGAATCTTCTAAAAAATATATTTGAAACAAATAGGATCGCAGTAAAAAACCTATTTGATTTAAAAACATCCCATTCAAATTAAATCTTTTTTTGACAGTGCAAAGAATGTGATGTTTTCCGAAGCAGCAGCGAACTTCTCTGTTCGGACTGCATGTCAGGCCTTCACTATTCACCCTGATCAGGCTGAAATGAGGGAAAGTGTCACAAAAGTGATCAGGGCTTGATAACAAATCCTGTTCGAGGCGTGAAAAAAAACAGGATGCCTGATCAGGTCTTTTTGTCGCCGGAGCAGGATTTCTACTCGCGTATATATGACATTCTCCTTTTTACATATCGTTGCAGTCAAATTTATTCAACATTCGATATAAAAATAAACAAATAAATCAATATTTGCGTACGTGCCTGTGTTTGCACGCATTTAAATATGCATTTGTATGCGTACGAATGGATGTGTGCTTCTTACACGAGGGTGAACTCGCGAAAGAGACGAAAACACCTCATCGGCAAAAATGCGCGCCACCCGCGTGCATCGCGAGCTTTGGGAAATAAAGTAAATTGTCTCCGTGTCACTGAACCTTCTCATCCTTGGTATGCTCCGCATAACGTCGGCCGTTTGACCCCGTCGTTTGGTTTTTCCGCGTGAGAGAAGCTTCGACCTCGTCCGGAAGTCGAATGTGACGCGTATATATATACCCACATACACAAATGTATATGTACACACACACACACACACACACACACTTATATATATATATATATATATATATATATATATATATATATATAGCTATACTTGCATGCATTTATGTGCGCGGCGTGTGTGGCTTGTGTGTGTGTGGGTGCGTACGTTCATTTGCCGGTGTGGAGTTCTACATTGTGGAAGGGGCAGAGCGAAGAGATGGCAATGGTTCCCGACGAATTCCCCCTCCCCTCGTCGTCTCGTTTCCCCTCTCCAAAACGCGCCGACGCCGCCCCCGCCGCTCCTTTCCCTTCCACGCCGTCACTTTTCCACCATTTTTCTAAAGCGCAGCCTCTCAGTCTTCCCCCCCTCCCCTCTTCGTATACCTTTTTTTCTTCCTCGTATATTGTTTTTTCTTTTCTTTTTGAGGCCTGCTCGCCCCTACAGAAGACTTCCGTACCCCAGTAATATCCTTTATCGAATTCTTTTGGAATCCTTTCTCGCCGTCCTTCTCCTCCACACCAGACGACCTCGCGACATTTCTTTCTTTTTCTTTCCCCGCGGCATATTACTCCACTTTACGTTTTATCGTATAATTTTTCTTCGTCCGCGAGCACGCGCACGAAATCCTAATACGATGATTGATTCTTGCTCGATAATTACCTATACGGGCTAACGTTCTTTGCAGTTTGGCCCACCGTGCTCATATTTTCTCGTGGGCGACTTCTTAACTGCAATTTATTCGTTATCGGCGTTGCGCGGCGTCGCGAGCCACACGACGCGTGGCTTCTCATCCGTGGTGGAAAAATATTACGATGATTTGTTGCGCGAATTTATCTGACCTGGTGGGGGTCCGGTGGGGGATACTTTCAACGTTTTAGGCGAGTCGAAAAGCCGACTGGTTTTTCGGTGGAAAAAAACGGCAGTGAAGATTAGATGGTTGTGCTCGGATTTAATCGAGTTAATGTTTAATCATTGTTTGGCAATAATTCAAGATAGTATTTAATGCGTGGGAAAGAACAAAATTGAATGAAACAAGTGTTTACTGCGTTTTCGTTTTTGTTTGTCCGCACGTCTTAATATCCGTGATCGCTATAAATAATTATGAAATGAGCTATTAAGGGGCCAGTCCACTTTGGAGCTACGAAAAAAGGCTATTTTCGCGATTTTTTTGAGGATTTTAGGAAAGATATGAATATAAGAGTTGTTGGGCTTGATAAATGAAGTCTTGAAATAAATTAAAAAAAAAATTTACTTGATTTTTATACATTTTTAAGGACAAAAACTATGGTTTAACGTAACGCCTCAAAAATAGGTGGGCTAGGTAGCTCCATCACAACTCGGCAACGGCTTATCTGAAACAAAAACATCAAAGTCCATTAGATTCAGTATGACACCAGTTACAAAATGACCCTCGGATATAAAGTTTTATCAAAAAATAAAAAAATGGCAGATGAAAAACGAAAAAAGTAAAAAAATGCGTTTTTTCGCAAAAAAAAGAGTAAAAATCAAAATTTTAAAACCATCGAGGGTCATCTTGTTGCGAATCATGTTTACAATATGTGGTTCAAATTTCAAGAGAATCGGTTTATTAGTTTTGGAGATTCGATGGAGCTAGATTTTGAAAACGTTGTTTCGAGAAAAACGCGTTTGAAGTTTATACTATGGAAAACTCTTACCTAAGCTCAATCGGCAATTCCTGCACCGTACAAAATCCCTTTTGATTGCTCATCATCGTCGATTTCTTCAAGTCTTGCTTGCTTTCGATTTTTTGAAATTTCCTAAGTGGACTGGCCCCTTACAGAACCAAGCCAATTTGCTTTATTGGACACATCAATCGATCCGTATACATGAAGAGAACAAATCATGTATCAAAATTGAAGTTATTATTTTGTATGAAGTAATTATCACGAAGTAAAATTACTACAATTGTTATGAAGTAAATTGAAGTACATTTATTATAAAGAAATGAAGTACGACTGAGTGAACTTCATTGAAGGTCAATGGAGTAAATTGAAGTACAGGTATTATGAAGAAATGAAGTACAATTATTATGAAGTAAGAATTTTTACTTCATAATAATTGTGAAAAAATTTAATTCAGGCATAGGACGAATCAGGATATTGTTTCTCGTCGAGCATTCAAGAGGGTTCCAAATTTCTGTCTTTTCCGAACTTGTATAATTTCGTAAGAAATATTCAATGTTACGAACAGAGTTTGTTACTTACTCCTACCTTGTCAAACTATTACATTTTTTAAATATCGAATATCGTTATCAAGTTAATTCCAAATATTCGGAAGAATGTCTGCTCTTTTGGAAGTTTCTTTTTCAACGATGCTGTTACTTTCGAACGGGCGTTCTTGTTATAATCTATAGATATTGGGTGTTTTAGGAAACTCGATGCAAAGCCTTAAGCGGGTGATAGGTCACCTCGTTAGGAACATATTTAACCTAGGTTACCGTAGTCCAAAGCCTAAGGATTTCATGTTATCATGGTAAGCATGATTTTTTGGAAAATTTCCCAAAATTAGGTACTAACTCGTTCATAATGTTCAAACAGATGATAATTGGTACATAAAAACTTATTTGCGTCTTAGCTCAATGTGCGTTCCACCGACAAACACCGATACAATCATCTGTATCTACACAACTCACTAAATGGGACGTATTGAATAATTAAATCTTGTCGAAAAATAAAAATACCTCGTATTTTAATGTTATTTTTTTAAAAATAGCCTTAACATAAGAGGCAAACGAGTTAATACCCAATTTTAGCAAATTTTCGAAAAATCATACTTACGACGATGACTCAAAATCCATAGACTTTGGACTAAGGTATCCTAGGTTAGATGTGTTCCTAAGGAGGTGACCTATCACCCCCTCAAGGCATTGCATCGACCTTTCTAACATCCGTATATAAGGTGTTTCAAAATGTTCTGACATTTTAACTTATATATATTTATAATAAAACGTATTATTTATTTTCAAAGTACGAATATTTTGATTTTAATATAAGGTACAAACATTTGTACTTTTCAATTAAATAATACGTTTTATTAAGGCCTTGGGCCACAGTAACGAGTATAAAATCATGTGCGAATTTAACAATTTTTTTCGTATGAAAAAGTCATTCACTCATACAATTAATTACACATCTATTTAGTATAAATATCAAGCTGTTAGAAAATATATATATATTTTTTTTCGATGCACAAAATGCCCGACTACTAATATTTTCTTTTATCTTTCTTTAGGCGCTCCGCGGCGTGACATCCACGATTTTTCACCTAAAACAAAAAACAAAAATTATCGTCGATCTACATTAAAATAACTAGAGAAGTACGTACGGAATTTAAAAATAATTGTTTTATTCCAAGGTTGTTGGTATTTGAACTTAAGAAATGAATTTTCAGTGAAAAATTTCGTTATAACTGATCTTAAAATGAAAAGTTTTCGATTAATCAGAAATGCAATTAGGAACATAACTTTTTAATTTGAAGTAAATCGAGTGAAAATTGTTGAAGTTATCTGTCACGCCAAATGGAAAAAAGCTTCGAGACGTTTCGAGTAGTCGGCCATTTTGTGTATCGAAAAAAAAATCTAACAGCTTGATATTCATACTAAATAGACGTGTAATTAATTTTATTAGCGAATGACTTTTTCATACGAAAAAAATTGTTAAATTCGCACATGATTTTATACCCGTTACTATGGCCTAAGTTCTTAATAGATTAACGGAGATTTTGTCCTTGGAGTGCCATATTTCAGGTGTTTACATTTAATTTTTTTAAAGGAAACGAGTAAAGCTTTTTGAGTGCGGTTTTTTTTCTTGCTTTTATTCATGATATACAGAACGTTGAAAAAATTTTTTTTTGAAAAAAAAAAAACCAAAATGGCCGTCGCAGCTCCGCAAAAACAGGTTCTTAAATCGCGGGAGGTAAACGGCTGACATCACTGCCCCCTCTTTGTTGATCTGAAACACAAATTCAAAGCATATTATCAATCTGTGACCCGTTGGTCATGGAATGACGGATGGATTTTTCGTTTAGTACAAATTTCGGAAAATGGCGGCAATAAAAAAAAATCGAATTTTCGCGTTTTTTCGCATAAAAAGATAAATAATAAATGCAAAAATGTATGTATCGAAAAAACGATCCGTCATTCCGTGAAGACGTATTTTCTGAGTATGCTCTCCAAATTTCAGGTCGATATGTTAATTACAGCGGTCAGGAGAATGTCAGCCATTTTTAAAAACGTGTTTTCGAGAAAAACGCGCTTAAAGTTTTGTAATGTGTTTACACAAATGTGTTTATAATTACCGCTAATCGGCAATACCTGGTCCATAGAGGCATCCCTCCTCTTCTTCTAGCTGCTCATGTTGAGCTCAAATTGATTTTTTGAAAATTTCAAGGACAAAGTCTCCCTTAAAATATCAGGTCATTTTGAGACACCGTTTATACACACTCAAACACGTATCGAGTGAAAACGATCTCTATGGCGTCCTTCACACCGAAAGCTGTCAAAAAACAATTGCAGCCGTTACAAAACGCAGTGACCATCGGCCAAGGCCGAAAAATTAACAAAAAGAAGAAAACCTCTCTTGGCCTTCCTTACTCTTCTCGCTCGATCGACGCGGTGCAAGAAGAAAAAAAAACCCAAAAAAAGAAGAAATTGACACGAACCGACTGAATGTTGCAAAGCAGTATCTCTCGCGCCCTCGCGATATCTCGTCCCGTCGCCCAGCGTCCGCCGTGACGCTTCGAGAAATTGCATTCCCGTGTGCACGCTCGGTCGGTTCGACAGTTTGCAACCTTTAACTCCCTTCTCTCATACCACAGAAGACCCTCTTGGCTCGTTCGTTCTTCCCTCTTATCCCCCGCCCCACTCTCCTCGCCCTTCTGATCCCGTCCCGGCGTTCACGACGTTCCCGAACCCGTTCGTTTCTTCGTTTCTCCCGTTCTCTATCCGTTCGTCAGTTCGTTCGTTCGCCCGGGCGACGCACTGCACCGAACCACCGCCGCGCGACCACCCCACACACGTTGCACTCTCTCCTCTCTCTCTCTCTTACTCTCTCCCGTCGCGACGCAACGTCAGTCTCTCGTTACTCGCGGTCGACGGTGGGCCGTCGTCGTTTTCCCCGCCTTTGCAATTTTTACGTGCGCGTTTGTTCTTTCTCGTTGCTCCGTCTCATGATGGTAAATCGCGCTTCCGACTTTTCTGAATGATTGTGTTCTGTGATCAATGCATAGTACAGGCACAAAAGGGCTTGTGTCGTGGCTGGACGCTACTCTCTCTCTCTCTCTCTCTCTCTCCCCGCCTCCTTTTTTTGGTGAATTTCAAAGCTGCCCAATTTTTTAGATCAAAAGTTGGCATAGATCGTCCCCGGGATGTCAAAAAGCACGAAATATCCGGTTTTCCTTGGCCTAGACGATGTTCTCTCGAGACAGGATTCTCGAAGATTGGTCGGCGTGGAGAAAAAGAAACCTTCTCAATGTGGCGGAGTTGATAGAAAAATCGCGTTTTATTTAAAGCCGCGCGAATTCGGCCGTTAAAATGATCGATTTTGAGTGGCATCCCGAGTCGAAATTTTCGAGCCGCGTTCAACCCACAAAATGAAGGCGTGCAGAAATCGGCGTGAGCGGGTTATTGGGTATCTAAAGGAGGGTACAATGTTTGAAAGTACCATGCGTTAGAGCCTCCGATGAACCTCCGGCATGGCAGAAAGTAGACTTTTTGACTCAAAGGAGGTCAGGGAGGGTCACAATTGAACCTACGGAACCTCAGGTGGGCCTACTTCGTGCGCTCCCGCAGAACCTACTGCCCCCCCTTTCGGCCTACTGTACACGGCTAAACAAAAAAATTAATTTATATAGAATCTATTTAAATAAAATAGGTTTTTTTCCTTGTCTCCCAGCCTACTACGATCATATTTCTTTCAAATATATTTATATATGTTAATAAAGATGAGATTCAAATTAATCTTCATTTGCTTACAATGTAGACTGTAAAGCTTAGTGTACTATATGCAAAAAATATTTCATAAATCGAAAATAAAATGAACGCATTATTTGAGAGCTTTACTACAAGGATTTTTCATCGTAATTCGTCATTACCTGGCCTTTGGAAATTATTTTTTTCGAAGAAAATATTTGCCCTATATGCGATTTGAACCTAGTCCTACCTACTCATAACTACGCGCCGCTGCCCCTATGCTACCGAATGCTTATAACATTTTGGTCGCTGATATGGCATAAGAGACCAAATGAATACCTCCAACTATTTGTTGTATCACATAAGCTATAGATTTTTCAAACACACAGACACACACACACGCGCGCGCGCGCGCACGCGCGCGCGTGTGTGTGTGTGTGTGTGTGTGTGTATGTATATGTTTATTTATAGAAAATCAATCTATTTAATATAGTCCAATAACTACATATTTTATTTGATTCTAATAAATCTGTGATTCGGTTTCATCAGTTTAACATTTTCATCTGTTCAAAAAAACAATTTAGTCAAGTTCACTGAATGGATCTAGTTATTTTTTTTAAATTTACCTTAAATAAAATATTTGTAGAGTTAAGCATTTTTCTATTTGATTGAACTAATGGTCCATCTTTATTGTAACACTCATATCAAAGGGGCGGGGGGTAGTGAAGGTGGAGAGAGAGGAATTATATATATATATATATATATATATATATATATATATATATAAAATAGGCGGGGGGTAGTGAATTCCTCTCTCTCCACCTTCACTGCCCCCCGCCCCTTGATATGAGTGTTGCACTCATATCATAGCAGAAGTATATATATATATACTTTATATATATATAAAGTATTATATAATATATACCGTCGCTTAAATGTTTGGATACACCAGTCGATATTTCTTGCTGCACTAAAAGTCACATAGCTTCGTAAAAAAAAGATAACCAAATTTACCGAACGGCGTTTTGACGGGAATAAATTCAGCTGTATGTTGCTTTTCTGAAATATTTTTTTATCATTTTCTTTTCGACCCGGTACGCACTTTTATGCGTGACTGATTTTCGGCTTTTTTTCGACCATCAAGAATTGAACGCATGACTTATGGAAAAAAAATTGTTACGTTTATCCATGATGAACTTAAACGGGGTAGCAGGAACTTCATTTGCGTTTTTTATAAAGTTTTGTACGATTATTTTCGCAATGTTATTTCATTTTTTTCTAAAAAAAATAATTCTAGATAATGCAATGTAACTCAAGAACTAGAGGGCTTAAGAAGAAATGTCAAGAACGAAAAACGTCGCGTAAGCTTATACTGGATAGACTGGTATTTTTTAAAGAATTTTCCTGTGAGATTTTTTCTCACAGGAAAATGCCTATTAATCCGATAGAATTGGAGTAAGACTGTATACACAAGCATTCTTTTATCAATTGCCTATAAAATAATAATAAATCGATATTGAGCAAATTTGATTGTTTTCGCATATTAATATTGGACTATTAATTTGATAAGGGGACGATGTATTTTTATTAATTTCGTATTATTTTCGTCATCGAACGGGTTACCGATCAGGTCACAATGGAATGATGATGGAGGAGATATCGAATTTGGGCCGAAAGCAGGTTAGGTGGGGTCGAGGCAACAGTTTGAGATTGAAAGCAGGTTAAGGAGGCCTGTGCTCTGCACGTTTCACCGAAACTGGGGGTCGAGAGAAGGTTTGGGAGGTCTAGCAGAGGCTACCTTGGGCCAAGAGGAGGTCTCTTCATGGCACTGAACTCGACACATGAGGTTTCGTAGGTTCAACGGAGGCTGGCGGCTTATGTATTACAAAAGAAATGGGTCCTGCGAGGGTTCAGAGGAGGCTAAAAATTTCGACTCGGGATGTTTCCCCAAAATAATTAAAATCTCTCGGGACTTGGTAATTGGATCGAAAACGCGGAGTAAAAAATTAGTGCCGAATTGCGTCTATCTGCGTTCTCGTTCGCGCGAAATATCCGGCTTGTTATACACGAGTTGGTATTGCGCCTTAACGTTACGGAGTACGGAGGAATTTCACTCGCGGAATGTTCTATTCTTAATGAGTAGAAAATGTGAATGCGTTATCGCTGTCGCGTATTATTCTCTCGACGACGCGATACCGTCGGACAGTAAGAAAAAGTGCGAGGGAGATACGAGGGGAGAAAAAGGTGTTGGAATATGCTTAGGCATCGTAATTTTCTATCTTTTGGACCAGAGACGTAACGAGAGTGAGCGAAAGAAATCGCAAAAGAACGGGAAAACACGAGGGCAAATATGGGAGATAGGGGAAGAATCGATAACGAGTCATTAATTTCAAGTGCAAAATGAAATATCATAAATATTCTGACCCCTCGAGTAACATCGTAATTGACCGATTGCAATATTTTGCTGCGCGAGGCCAAATGTTGTTGGCCAAATTGGCGAAATTATCGGCTTAAACATTGTTTTTTCTGATCATTTTCTGTTCGCGTTGGCGAGTTTCTTACCGTGCCAAGAATCGTAAATAATAATAAAATAATAATAAAATAATAATGGAATAAACGTTTTTTTTCGCACGTAGTCATTTGTCAATGATACATACCCAACTTTTTTTACTCCCAGTTTGATTATTTTTTTGCCTATCGTTTCTCGGAGTTTGGATTATTTCTTAGTCCGTGTAGTGTCTAATGAAAAAAATTGGTATCTCCATCGATTGCAAGTTGAAAGATCGTTGATATAGTTTTGCGTTGTAATAGAATAAAACGAGTTAGCGTGATAACTTTATCAGAGGCGTATGAAATAATGAAGAAAAAACGTCCGCAATTATTTTATTACCGTTTCTTCATAACGAGCGCAAATTTGGTCGTCTTAAATTCCCATCGTATCTATCGATGCGTCGATTCTAATTCTATCTCACAATGTTTCGCTCAAATTTAGAACGAAGCTGACGTTACGAATTCTTCAGATTGTGTAATCGTCTATTACGTAGTAACAGTGACGCACTTCTATCGTCTATGCAGAAAAAAAGGATTGCCGGAATGAAACTAAAAAATTGTACTTTACACGAATATATATATATATATATATATATATATATATATATATATATATATATATATATATATATATATATATATATATATATATATTTGTGTATAAAGTACGAGAAAGCATGAGAACGAACACCTTTTCAGTACCTTTCACAACTTAAAAAAAACGTGGATGTCATGAGAAAAGTTCCTCGCCGTCTGTGCGGAGACCGTGTACACGACAAAAACAATAAAAGAGCAAGGGAGCGAGAGAGAGAGAGAGAGAGAGAGAGAGAGAGAGAGAGAGAGAGAGAGAGAGAGAGAGAGAGAAAGTAGTTTTTTTGGTGAAGAACTCCGGAACCGTTTTTATTTTTTTCATAACGTACATCGGCAAAACTGTGTGCAAGTGCCAAGGATTTGGCCAAAAAGCCGGTGTTTTCTTGTCAGTAATATATAAAAAATCATCACCGCAGTTTTGCGCATTGAGCTGGATGGTTTGACGAATTGGATATTATAAAAATAACCGTCGTCTTCGATCGTTTACGCGGTAAGAATGTTTTTTCTTCTATATTCATGTATTTACCCATGGAAAAATATTCCGTATAAGTAAAAATACTGACGACCTTGATCGCGCTTGCAGTGTTTGTGAACAAAAAATGCTATGGTTATTTTTCTATAGAAACAATAAACTTTGCGAGGATTAATTTTGTCCATGCAATGAAAAAAGAAAATCGATAGTGCACGGAGATCGTCCGCGTACTGCTTTACGATAACGAGGGCACTGACATTTCTTCGGTGACGAGCCCCCGTCTGTGTCGCGCACGCATCGACATATATATCCCGGCATAGCAATGACTCTATAGTCGACAATGACCGCCATGCACGATTGACGTTTTCCGCAAACGGATCTCTATGCACTCCCCGACTTATGAAAGTGCAGCGTACTTTAGTGGTTGCAAGTTGATCAGCTACGTCGGTCACACGTCTCGCAATTGTACAGCCTTTGATCATTCATCAGAGTCTAATTTTTTACTCGTTTATACAGAGAGGCCGTCGCGTTGATTCATTATTCCTTTTAAATGCATTAATTAAACGTTCATTCAAATTAAAACACTTATCAAGCCACGTACATCATGCGAGACTCTCGATGTGATTAGGCAGTTTACACTTTTTGCCAGGAAATATCCACGCAATTGCTCCGGAAATCATTTTTTTTTCACTCATACGGGTTGAGTCATGAGACGCAGCACACTTGAATATATTTCGGGATTTGAAGATACGAAGTGCTGATACATCAGAACTAAAATGCTTTTGAAAGACGCGCATAGAGCTTGCACTATGGGAGCTTTTTTATTACTGATATTGTTTCTATATCAACAAGTTGTAATATCGTTATAAAGTTTTTAAAAAATATTCTCCGATATTTATGTGAAACCTTGATGAAAAACATTAGAAGCTTGAAAGTGAAGATGGAAGCTGTAGAAATAATAGTGTATAGCCTACAAGGAACATCACTTAAGTGTTCGCCTTCGATTTTGAGGAAACTCATATGTGTGATAAAGCATTGAAAACTATTGGACACGTATTTTTTTTAATCTGCGGAAAAACAGTTTTAGGGGGGAAACCACCCCTCAAAGAAAGGCGTGTCATCCCTTATTGTTTTTTTTTTTTTCAATACCTCTATAGTGGATTTTTCATCGCTTCACATCAGAAGAATTTTGTTTTTTGTTTCATTCAGATCGATCGACTGCTTGTGGGCGAAACTGCAAAATCATCCCTCGACACGGCTTTCTTTGAGGGGTAGTTTCTTCCCTTATAACTGTTTTTCCGCCGATAAAGAAAAATACGTGTCTAATAATTTTCAATGCTTTGTCACATATATGAGTTTCAACAAAATCGAAGGCGGACACTTCAAGCGATGTTCCTTGCGAGTGAAACCACTGTATTTATTAAAAATCAGACTTTTATAGAGATCTTCATTTTTTATACATTTCTAAACATTCCCTGCTCTGCTATGTTTTCAAAAATAAATAAACCAACAAAAAGACAAAAATGGGAACTTTTATGAAAATCAAATAAGTAATCAAATAAGCAAAATCAAAATTACGAAGTTTTATGCAAGTCAGCGTAGTAGTAGCTACCAGGATGCAAGTAAATCGCATAGCTTGTGGCAGGTAGGCAACAGCATCGTCACTGCAATTAACGGATTTGAGATTATTGAAACGATGACCGCAAAAAACAGAGGGCATCTAAAGTTTCATCTTTCAGATGAACGACCTGATTTTAATGCGGGTGTAAGCCGCGGAAGAAAGGGCCCTTTCTGATTCCACATTCGTGGATAAATAAGTTCGACACTTCGGGCATTTTTAATGTAGGTAATAATATTTTAAGGCTGTTAAACGTAATAAAATAAATATTTAAAAGTAACTTAATTGGAAACAATAACAATCGTAATGATATTTTAATTTTTTCAACCTTGATATCGAAATATCGGTATTATTCGCGTCGATTATCGGTTTATCTATGTCGGATTTTTGGTCCGATATTCCGGTATTCATGCTCTAGACGAGAATGGTCATCACAATGACACTTTATTAGATGAGATTTTTTCGGCGGTTCTAGGGTCACTGACGTCTTCCACAATGAAATTTTGGACTTATTTAAAAAATATACAAGACAAACATAATATGGAAGACGAAAAGGTATGCAATTCCATGGAAAAAAAACGTCCGTGACTGAAAGCACTGAAAAAAGTGACATCGACGAAAATGATATTGTGATGGCAATGTGCAGCCTTCGAAAGCACTCTAATTCTCACGTATATCTATATTTCGTACTTTTATATCTAGCAGAAATATTCAGGTACTGTGCTTCTCGTGCCTCAAACTGTATACTGAACCGTTCCTTGAGTAACTCTCCGAATACCGTGTACCTCTTTTAGCCTTCAAGTTTTTGGTGACCATGCCAAAAGGTTACACCAAAAAGCACATTACCGTGTATTCGATACTGCAACGGTGGAATTAACTGTATTCCGGCATTGTGATTTATACGTTTTAGCCACCAGAGGCAGCACCTTCAGACGGTGCAAACCGAAACACCGCATTAATCGATAAAATGGAAACTCTATAGATTCATATACGAAATGATGAATTTAGCTTGTATGGAGAGTCGAAGAGGAGAACAATTTGGATACACTTGTAATGGTTCGTTGATATTTCGACTAGAAGCCCATGGTGAGCTGAAATTTAATGCAGGGAACAATGAATATCAATCGGGCTAACTTGTCGTTGTTGACCTGTACATTTTATTGTCCGCGATAGTTCGTGAGAAAAAAAATCGGTGGAGAATATTGAATTGGCCTTCGTATTCAAAATATCGACGTAAATAATGTGATTTTATTTAGCCACATTATGATTTTATTATTACTCGTCCCTTTTTCCCTCGATATCTTCAGAACGTCTATTTCTCGCTCGTCGATTTTTTCTCGATGAATTTACTACTCTCGTTGAGAGGATTAAATCGTACGACAGGCGTAATGTGAATCTCGGATATTTACCTCATATTTATTCCCGACGAGGTTTGTCAAATGAAACTGTAAAGAAGTCGACGAAAATTCACGACGTTGAAGTTTACATCGTTGGAATGCAACGAAAATTATTTTTTTTGTTTCTCAACTTTCTTCTGGCAGATTTGAGCTACGAAAATCACGCGGACATTTTTGAAGATTCTTGTTTAGTGATCTACAGCAAAATTTGCAAGATATTATCTTGGATAATAATGAAAATGAGAGATTGTAAAGAATTTTCGTTTCGTTCCAACGATGCAAACCATGCATAGCCATTATCAGAAGATACGCGAGGCGAACCCAATTCAAATTAAATAGTGGCTTTTGCCACCGCCGATAATAAATTAATCACCCTCGAGTTGAAACGTTTTCATTTAACTATAGTGTCTAAATTGTCGTTTAACCCAGGCATGCAATTTGGTTGAAACACCGTGTTTTTGTAGCATGTGTTATGCTACAAGATTAGATTTGTCGATTGCATTCCTTCATTAAGACAAATTCAAGATAAATTAGGCAAACAGAATAAATTACAAAATTACTGCCATAAAAAAATGGTGTTGACGTTTACTTCGTTGAAATGGTATGAACATTCCTTTTTAGTTTTTTATTTCTTTATCTTTATTATTATACAAGCATCTTTTTACAAATGTAAATTGTAGATCGCTAAATAAGCATCTTAACGGGTATGCATTGGGCCCCAGCTTTGGGCCCAAAAAACAGATAGATTTTCAATATTTTTTTGCTGATGAGAGTATCAGGACGACGAGGTCGGGATTTTACACACAATTAATACATAGTCTCGCCAAGCTTAAGATTTTTTTTTATTGAAAAATATTGATCATCAATGAAGGTATAATTGTTTAAATACAAGTGCCGCCGTTGCTGCATGAGCGATCGCCGTCGATGCTTTTGGCAACTAGGGTGATTTGTACTTTTAGTATAACAATAAAACTTTCGTATAAACGGATACTTGTGGAAAAAAAATCAAAATTACTAAAAAGGGCAAGCTGCAGAAAAAAGTGCGAATTTCGACAAAACGAAAAAATGTAATAATTTGTTGTTAACAAATGTTAATCAGCCGGTCATACCATGGAAAATGTTATAATCTATGCCCTGCTCAAACTCGAAGTGAACTAGACGAATAGATTTGGAGATACTACTTATACCGTCTTATAAAACATAATTTCGAGAAAAACGCATACGAAAAAAAGGCAATAACTCCATCAATTACTTCAACTTTTACAAAATCCTCGCTGATAATGTACGTTAAGGGTATGTAGAGGACCCCTTAAAATAGTTGAGGAATTGCTGTAGAAAAAATCGGCCATACGTAATTTAGGCAGTTGCAAATAAAAAAAATGAATTTTATTCCGACGATGTAAATTTTAATCACATTAAAAAAATTGTTCGTCCGTATCCTCGAATCGTTCAGCTGTATTCTAGAGCAGTGATGAATCCAGGATTAATCAATCGATTGATTTTCTTCAATTATCACCAGGGTCATTCCAATAAGGCAAAACGATGTTGGGTGTACATGAATGATGTCGAAGTTTTCATCGTTGCAATGCAACGAAAAACAAGATTTCTCAATTGCTTTCAATTTTTTGGCTGATTTTGCCTACAAAGATCGTCAAGCCCTTTTTCATTTTAGAAAGATCTTCTATAATAACCGAAATATGGAAAATAAAATGAAAAACGGAACTTTCGTTGCGTTCCAACGATGCAAACTTCAACACCATGTACATCATGCATTCGTTGAAAATTCGAGTCCAACGTTTGTAGCAGCACCAGATAAACGAAAGAGTCCAAACGTGGCTAATTTGGTTCAACGATTCATTTTAAACCGACTTTGGATCGTTACCATTTTTTACATATCCGTAAATCTCGTTGATGAACATGTGAGTCTTGAAAGCCAGTGCAAGTTTCGTTGTTCCGCTGTCCATTGAATCTTCAAGCGGCCATTACAGCTGCGATTGCAGCGCCATCAAAGACACCTCGGTAGCCCATTATCGCGTATGTGATAATATCGAAACTCTTATATGCAATTCGACCACGGGTGAAATCACGTTGAGCTGTCATAAAGCCATCGTCAGCGTGAAATTTCTAACAGCTCGTTTGATCTTTCGCGCAGTTACTATTCCATCTTAAGGCCTTGGGCCACAGTAACGGGTATAAAATCAAGTGCGAATTTAACGATTTTTTCGTATGAAAAAGTGATTCACTCATAAAATTAATTACACATCTATTTAGTATGAATATCAAGCTGTTAGAAAATATATCTTCTTTTGCGATGTACAAAATGGCCGACTACTAATATTTTATTTTGTTATCTTTCTTTTAGACACTTAGCGGCGTGACAATTAGCATCCACAATTTTTTACCTAGAACAGAAAACAAAAATTTTCGTCAATCTACATTAGAATACCTAGAGAAGTACGTACAGAATTTAAAAAATATTGTTTTATTCAAAAGTTGTAGGTATTTGAACTTAAGAAATGAATTTTCCGTGATAAATTTCGTTATAACTGCTCATAAACTGCTTATAAAATGAAAAGTTTTCGATTAATCAGAAATTCCGTACGTACTTCTCTCCGAAATGCAATTGGGAACATAACTTTTAAATTTGAAGTAAATCGAGTGAAAATTGTTGAAGTTATTTGTCACGCCAATTGGAAACGAAGCTGTTTCGAGAAGTTTCGAGTAGTCGGCCATTTTGTACATCGAAAAAAAAATCCAACAGCTTGATGTTCATACTTAATAGATGTGTGATTAATTTTAGGAGTGAATCACTTTTTCATACGAAAAAAAAAATTGTTTCATTTGCACATGATTTTATACCCATTACTGTGGCCTAAGGTCTTAAGGCGTTACCCCCACTTGTAGCGCAAAAAAAAGCCTTTTTCATGAATTTTTTTAAAGAAAACTACAAAACTTTTTTAATCGATCAATATACCATCTTAAAGAACACATCTTGAAGAACTTTCAGTAATTTTTTTATTCAAAAATATTACATTGTTTATTGGCAAATGGCCGTCAATGAAATAATGTTTTTATATACACGGTTTGCGGTGACCAACATTGCGGCGAAGTGGATCATCTGAAAAAAAAATGCGGATGGATTTAGTCAAATATAAGTATAAACTAGTCTTTGATCGAAGGATTTTAAAAAATATTCATTTTTCACAAAATGGCGGACAGTCAAAGTTAGTGGTTCGATTTTAACAAAAAAAAACGGCCGTTTTTTGGCTATAAAACGGCCATTTTTTTCGAAAAAAAAAATCGAACGATTAAAGACTACATTTTTATGTATTAAATAAGCCTGCAAAATTTCAAGAAGATCGGTTCATTAGTGTTCGAGTAATCTTGGTCACCGACTTCAGAAATGCCATTTTGAGAAAAACGCGTTTAAAGTTTCAATTTCAGTTTACACGAAGAAAATATTTTTTTTGTAAACTTACATAGAGTCATCTATTCCGGGCCCATACTTCTGTATGGGCCCGGATACTTATACTTCAAAAAAATGCAATAAAAAAATCGATTTTTTCAAAATCGCAAGTGGGGGTAACCCCTTAATAAAACGTATTATTTAGTTGAAAAATACGAATGTTACTGTGGTCTAAGGCCTTAACGGGAGGGTAGGGGTTTCAGCGTGAAAAAAAAACACTTTTTTGCGATTTTTTTTCATCTATATGGATAGAGTAAATTTATTGAAACTTTTTGTACATTGTTAAGTGTCATTTCAAGAACATTCCGTGAAATTTGTACGCGAAAATATCCACAAACAAGCCGGTGACAAAGCTTTTCCAAGAAGGCCTTTGGAAAAACACGATTTGCGGTGTTCACTGTATCTCAGCTAGAAATTATCTGAAATCAAGTACCATTAAAATTTAGTCAAAGTATCATCAAATCCTCCCCGAATGGTCTTTGATAATTCTTTTTTAATGTCTAAATTTTTAGCGGTCATACAAAGTGAAAAGTGCTATTTTTCACGAAAAATTCCGCCATTTTGGGGGTGGAAAACCCCCTCAATGTAAAAAAAAATCTCAAACTAACCGTTTGGGGGAGGTATTTTATATGTAGAAAGTGTGTACCAAGTTTGAAATAAATCGGTCAAGTAGTTTTCAAATGACAGTGAACACGGACTTTGAAAAAGTGGTTTCGAGAAAAACGCGTTTGAAGTTTAGAGAAGTCGGAGCTACAGTGTTAGAGGAGCGGGACTAAATCGTCAATAACTTCGAGAGTTTTGCTCTGATTGACTTGAAGTTTTGGGATTATATTTTTGAAATGTTTAATTATAAGAAAAGACCAAAAAAATCGATTTTTCGAAAGTGCAAACCCCTACCCTCCCCTCAATGTTGTTCCGGCGGTATCGAAACACAATTCGCGTCGTTTTTTCGCGATTGTTATCGCACCTTCGAGTATCACACGTGGCTACAATAATCGTACGTAACACACCTATGTGCATTCTATCCGTGGCTACTCCGCCATTCCCTTTGTTCAATGTGCTTCATCTGTATGGCCCATGCACACGATACAGCCTGCTATATATGCTGTCTGGAGTACATATTGCAAATGCACTCTCGGTTATTTCTGCATCAAACGGAAAGTCCAATCAATTAATGTAATATGGAATTCCCCCTTGCGGAGGATCGTCGCAGTGTTATCTCTTGAGGGTGAAAACAGTCGTGAACTTTGAGGATATAACCGTATAAAAAATGCAGTAAGTTGTATCGGCACAGGGAATATAATAGTCATCCGGTTAGTCTCCCAAATCCGACTGGAAATTTGTTCGCGGAAGGAAAAACAATTATGGACTATCCTCTATGACAAAAAGGGCGCGACAAAAAAAAATAATCAACAATAATTGCTCATGACGCCGTCAATTTAATTTAAGATTTCATCGTGGGCAACGAAAAAAAAAACTACTACAGTGATCAGAAACGCAACTGGTAGGGACACAGCGTATTAAAGTGAGCGTCCTTCGGTTGCGAAAAAAAATACATTTTTCAATTTCTTCACTTCATTATTCTTAATATTACACAAAATCTTGTTAGCGACTTTAGGTTTCTGATATCTCATTAAGATATCAAAAAACCTTCGTTTCATTCCAGCAGCTTCAATCCATGAAAAAAAGTAGGCAGTTAAAAAAAATCTCATTGCGTTCCAACGATGCAAGCTTCAGTTTCCAGTAACACCGGAAATATATATTACGAGTATTCTCCCAAACGTCCGAAAATTCTCCCAAATTCATATTTACAAATTTCGTCCCACCGTTATTTGCGAGAAAACACGCGAACAGACTTTTCCAAATCTGAAAATAATAAAACAACGGTTCCAACCGTTTAATAGTGAGAAACAGTAAGCAGCGCTAAAAAATGCCAGCGAATGTCCTTTTTATTTTTTATTTCCGTCTATGCATCATAGCTTCTCCGAATTGACGAACAGTTTCTTGGCATTTTCATTTTGTCGAGAGGAAAATTTCATTCCGTAGTTTAGTAAAATTCGCGTAGTATAGAAACGGCGCGTATTATAGTGGAGGTTCCTGCGTCTCGTCCATCTCGAGAGGCCGGGAGCGAGGTGAAACACCCCGAGTTGAGGTCCTCGACCTTAGAGCGGCAGCCAGCAGCCAGCAGCCAGTCAGCGGGCAAGACAATATAGCAGTAGAACGAGGCAACAGCACAGCAGCAGCAGTGTGTGTGTGTGTGTGTGTGTGTGTGTGTGTGTGTGTGTGTGTGTGTGTGTGTGTGTGTGTGTGTGTGTGTGTGTGTGTGTGTGTGTGTGTGTGTGTGCAGTCGGAATATTATATATATATATATATATATATATATATATATATATATATATATATATATATATATATATATATATATATATATATACATACATATACACACACACACACACACACACACACACACACACACACACACATATATAATCTTTGATGGAACGAGTCAAGAAATCGGAATAGTTGAAATAATAAAATATTGCGAAAGCCTTTTGGCCGAATCTACAAACATTTGCTTATAACTGCGTTACGAATTAATTCTAGAAACCGATAGCTAAAAAATTCCATTACCATTCAACTGGAATTTCACAATTTCGCCAAGGTACAAAAGGACGTTGATCATTTTTTTTTGTTCTTTGTTTAACGAGAAACGTGTTGGTGCAGTGAAGATCAATTTTTGTTTATCAAGGTCCAGGCAAATTAGAGCAATATTTTTTTTCCAACGGAGGCATATGAAAATATTCTTCAATACCGTTTTATTTTACTCTGGCAAGTTTCAAGTAAAGAGAATTAAAAATATTACTACAAAAATGAAAAATACGGAGGTTCTGGAAATAAGGGTTGTTCTCGTTTTTCTACCCCTCTCTCTCGCTCTCTCGGTTTCTGCAAAATTTCGTGTATGGGTGGAATGGGGTTTTCCTTCCGGATCCTCGGAAACACGCGGAAACGGGGAAACTAGTTCCGGGTAAGATCAATACCTAAAGTTGTGCAAGCAAGCATCGGAGAGAGATAGGAGAGCCAGGAGTACACACTGTCCCGTCCATGTACACTTTTGGCTCCTGTTGTACATAGGTATGCACATACTATGTATGGTCGAATATATAGGTATAGACAGAGGAAAAGATAAAGATGGTTCGCGGCGCCTGCTTATACGGTAAGGGTTACAGCGTATAGTTTCTTGTACCTTTGAGGACGCGTGTGCGTTTGCGCACATCCCTACCGAGTATGAGTTTGTAGCTGCAAAGCAGTAAATAGTAAGTAGTTAGTCACTTGTTAACAGAGGTACCTATGTATGCATAGAGATTATTCGTGCACGCGACCATCCTCCTATTCACAATTCTCTTGTACTGCAATATATACAGGGTGTCCCAGAAGTAACGTACGCCCTTCTAGCATCTGCTAGGAAACAAAATTCTGAGACGAAAAGTCCTTAGTCATTTTTTGATCAGACGCATAGATAATTAATTATGAATTAAAATAAATAGCCAATCAGGTGCGCGCTACAGCGGAAAGGCAGCGTACAGGGGAGGGATAGGGGAATGCGTTGTAATTGCGGTGTGTGTGTGTGTGTGTGTGTGTGTGTGTGTGTGTGTGTGTGTGTGTGTGTGTGTGTGTGTGTGTGTGTGTGTGTGTGTGTGTGTGTGGGTGTGTGGGTGTGTGTGTGTGTGTGTGTGTGTGTGTGTGTGTGTGTGTGTGTGTGTGTGTGTGTGTGTGTGTGTGTGTGTGTGTGTGTGTGTGTGTGTGTGTGTGTGTGTGTGTGTGTGTGTGTGTGTGTGTGTGTGTGTGTGTGTGTGTGTGTGTGTGTGTGTGTGTGTGTGTGTCCAAGTGTGAGTGTACGTGCGCACACGCGTGTGTGTGTGTGTGTGCACTTGCACTCATGCTTTCGGAATTTTCCCTCCGCACACATTTTCAGGCACACGCAATTACAACGCATTCCCCTATCCCTCCCCTCTACGCTGCCTTTTCGCTGTAGCGCGCACCTGATTGGCTATTTATTTTTATTCATAATTAATTATCTATGCGTCTGATCAAAAAATGACTGAGGACTTTTCGTCTCAGAATTTTGCTCCTACCAGATGCTAGAAGGGCGTACGTTACTTCTGGGACACCCTGAATACATGTGTACATATATTATGTATATATATATATATATTTGGACGCTGCATTAAAATGGTATATTATATTTAATAAAGGTTAATTACGGGGTTTCATGGCTGCCTCGAAATATTCGTGTTCCTAGAGGTGCACAAATTCCTTTACCTCAGAATTTTCGCGGCAATTAACTCTTGATTTACGTATACAATTTAAAAGTCACAGTTGGAAACAAGTCGCATCGCAATTATACGAATTTCACGTCACGTATCGCCGGAGAAATTTGAAATTTATAGCCCTTGGGTATTCAAATGAAAATTGCCGCAAAACAATCGAAATCCAAAAAGTACAGATTACATCGTAAGGTCAAAGTGGGAGCAGTGCCAACAGTGGGTACACTGAACCTCTTCTGTTTGTCAGAAGTGGACATGTATATATGTGCGTCTTTTTCACATTAGAACCGCCCTCAGATGCCAATAGGTTTGAATCTGTCTGTGAGTCGCTCCCGCGCAATTCGGTTGTGAGAGGTGATTTTATATTATTTTTTGTGTCAAAAGTTGAAAAACCAGCTGAGTTTGTATGTTTTTTGCTTCTTTACCTATCGCAGTTATGTTCGAAGTTATTGTTCTCCCGCAATATACAGCTATATTGCGGTATTTGAGCATTGTGTTTGTTGACCTAATGAAAATAGAAACTTGTCCGTACCCGCTTTAGAAAAAGAGAGGGTCGGTGCACAGTGGCTCAATTTTTCGAGGTACCCAGAGGTAAGTCATAATATGAATATTTTCGCGTTGTGATTCAGATAGGTACTGGTACTACCTCATTAGGTAGATACTCATTGTTGATTAATATTCAATAAATGATTGTGATTGATCTCATAATATGCTGTCTTTTTTAAACGAATTTTTCAATAGTTTACTGCACAATACTCCCCATTGTATAGAGAAAAGCACTCCATTACCTACAAGTGTACAATGGATCAGGGTTGTTGTCTTCAAATTTTGCTTGATTTTGAAATTTTGTTTGACTGTGAAATTAGGCATGTTTCACTGTGTACACCCGCGAGTACACATTGGATCAAATCCCATTTTGAAAAAAATTGTTGTTATCTCAATTTCCATTGGGTTAGGCCGTTCAGTGTCTTTTAAGGCGTTACCCCCACTTGTAGCGCAAAAAAAAGGCCTTTTTCATGATTTTTTTTAAAGAAAACTACAAAACTTTTTTAATCGATCAATATACCACCTTAAAGAACACATCTTGAAGAACTTTCAGTAATTTTTTTATTGAAAAATATTACATTGTTTAGTGGCAAATGGCCGTCAATGAAATAATGTTTTTATATACACGGTTTGCGGTGACCAACATTGCGGCGAAGTGGATCATCTGAAAAAAAAAATGCGGATGGATTTAGTCAAATATAAGTATAAACTAGGCTTTAATCGAAGGATTTTAAAAAATATTCATTTTCACAAAATGGCGGACAGTCAAAGTTAATGGTTCGATTTGAACGAAAAAAAACGGCCGTTTTTGGCTATAAAACGGCCATTTTTTTTTTCGAAAAAAAAATCGAACGATTAAAGACTACATTTTTATGTATCAAATAAGCCTGCAAAATTTCAAGAAGATCGGTTCATTAGTGTTCGAGTAAACTTGGTCACCGACTTCAGAAATGCCATTTTGAGAAAAACGCGTTTAAAGTTTCAATTTCAGTTTACACGAAGAAAATATTTTTTTTGTAAACTTACATAGTCATCTATTCCGGGCATAAAAAAACTGCACTTCAAATTGCACTTCAAAAAATGCAATAAAATAAATCGATTTTTTCAAAATCGCAAGTGGGGGTAACCCCTTAACAAAATGAAGCCATTGAACACACCTCCCGTTTAGTCAAGGTTTTATTGAGATTGTGTGAACGGTTAGGCAGCTCTAGACCTCTGAACAAAAACGAGCCATTGATCCCACTCTGGCCCTATCATTTCAAAGTTTTCGCCCCAGCTCTTCACCGTCGAATGGTAATTTGCATGTGGAATCAAATAGTGTTTTTCTTTTATGATCGATGGACTTTTTGGAATCGCAACCTAATTCTAACGCGGTGAAAAAATTCAAGTGAAAATAAGGATGAAATTGAACTGATTGTTTGTTTTACATTGTCGTCGAATCAATATCAACGTCAGAATTTTGAGTTTTTATCAAATATTTGTCTAGGATGGCAAATTATGATAAAAACGTTATAGGGAAGACGAATTTCCGCACGTGAAAGGTAACTTCAGCAAGGTAGACATTATCAAGACTTTCGACCAAATTCGGTCACATTTTTGTTAACAAATATTATCCAAGATAACGTTAACGTTGGAAAAATAATATAGAATAATGGAATGAGAATTGTTCGTTCATTTTCTTTACCACAATGCAATAATCACTTTAATGACATATCTCGCTTGTTATTCTGAGACCAAACGGATTGCCGTTAAAAAAAGCCATGTTCTTCTTCGACAAATACGCACGCCGAATTCTCGAGTGCGGGGTTCGCGTCTCAAAAAGTGTATATATCTCTCGTGGCAAACACGTGCGGATATAGATTACGAGAACTTCTACTTATCCGTACTCCGCCGATGGGCTCATTAGCCCCCAGACTCTCGCAATAGAAACGTCTCGAGTACAAAATCCTTTTGCTCTCCGTTCCGTATATTCACATATTTATTTTTATATGTGTGTGCATGCGTATGTATGTACAGTGGGCCAAAACAATATTGGGGCGACGCATTGCCGAAATACCGCTTCGAAAGCGAGAAACATATTTTGCAGAGCATTTTATCCGATAAGTTAATTTTAATAAAAATAAACTACGGTAATGGAAAAACACCAAAAAGTTATCGAGAACGAACTATGTAAATACTTTTCCTCACCCTCTGTGTACAGAGTGTTCTGTAATGAATGGATAATCCTGCAACTGACGATAGGTCAGATCATGTCCTACTATGTGCTGAAATTTCAGTTTAGTAAAAGTCCCACGGTTTTCGAGATTTTGGGCTTTGTGTAATTTTTTTAAATCATGTGCTTTTGGTTTTTCGCATGCCATTTCTACAAATAATAACTTTTTTGACCCGGTTTTTTAAGTAAAATGCTCTTGGTTATTTGTTTGATCAAAGTTTTCTTTTTAACCTCAAATGTTGGGGAAACTTTATGAAAAAGATCTTATGCAGAATTTTCATACAAACGAATTCGAACACGTGATTTTGATAGTCTGTGGTGTAAAAAAATGTACTACGCATATCATGCCAATTACTCAAAAAAGTTGCTTGGTTATTGTCGGTTCATATCATTTGTAGAAATGACATGCGAAAAAACAAAAACAGATTATTTTTTCAAAAAATAAAATAAAGCTCCAAATCTCTAAAATTGTGGGATTTTTCCTAAACTGAAATTTGAGCATATAGTAGGATATGATCTGACCCATCGATAGTTGCAGGTTTATCCATTAATTACAGGACACTCTGTCTAGCAGAATGTATAACACAACGGTAAGTATTGTTGAATCTCGCACTTTAGATTACAGTTGAAAATTGTTTCCTCTCACCTCTCGTTGAAGGGAAGCTCTGGTAAAAAAAAACAACGTTCCACAACGGACCAAAAGGCAAAAATAATAGGCACTCTTCAGAGTTGTTTGCCATAGCTCTCCTCTTTCGGGAAGCATCACAATGTTGTAGAATATTTTAGTCAAGGGAGGCAGATATGCATTTTTCTTTCGTCTTCCTAGAAGAAGCAATTTTCGATTGCAGAAGCGAAAGACCCCCCCTAGAAAGTAAAAACGTTTCTGACACTCCGGGGTAGGAATATTACTTACAGAGTACCCAATTTTTCTCTTTTCACGCAAATATTTGTTAAGCTATATGTTGTCCGAAATAATGTTCCGAACAAAGCGTATACTCTTTTGAGGGGAACATCTGATGGCATACCCGTGCAGAAATGTGACTGGGCATTCCCTACTTTGTGTCCGGCCCTGACCAGACGTGTCTTGTATGATTTACCTGACTGAGCCCTCCCATGAAACAAATTGGGAAGATCGAAAAATCGTTTTTTTACGGCTTACCCTCTATGTTTGGAAATTACAAATTCCTGGCCGGGATACATTGCGAACAAGTTCATCTTCACGTAATGTTTACCTGGCCAGATCATTGACATGTTCTGGAGAATGGAGCCTTTCTTTAAGAACTAAAGAAAAGCTACGTTGCTTTTCACCTCATCAGAGATATTTATAATCAATTGGAATGAAACTAATACATCTGTTGTAATTCTATTCATCATTAAAAGCATTTATTTCATCAATGATAATCGACGAGAATAGCAATGCTTATCATAAATACCGGGATTACGATAACTAATGATTTGAGCATAAAGAATGGCCAAATTATTTTATGAGGCAATAAAGTAAAGCAGGTAATTCGTGGTTTTTGAACGCCTTTCCACCATGTTGGGAAATATCAATGTTCTGATCGGGAAGACATTACCTGAATGTATTTCGCCAACAATCTGCCAGGTGGCTACAAGCGAAGCGCTTCGCGTAAGCAAGTTGCCATCGTACGAGGATTAAAGTTCGTCCTGTGAGTAGTACCACGCACAGAAGTGCTATGCTTACAGCGTGCACATACGCTTATGATTTTGCGATACTTGTGAAATAACCCTTTGCACTCTAGGCCTTTTTCGCTCGGATAGTAATTTGTGTACGTTTTTCTCTTTGCCTATCAGGAAACGCGAGCAAGCGTATGTATATACTCATATAATACCTTAGCGAGTAGATAACCAACAAACAATATGTTGTCGAAAAACTAAATTGAATACACTCCCGATTTTACCTCCTCAAGGATTCCAAAAGGGCTGAAACGTCATTTTTCATTTCCTTGTTTGTTCCTGGTTATTTCCCGATCTATTCCCTCCAACTTTCCTGATCATTTACCACTTGTTCTCCGGGCCCGTTCCTGATCAGTTCTCTGAAAAGGGAACGGCGGATCGGGACCTAGCCTTAAACCCGTTACTTTGCGAACCTGTTCCAGGGTGGAAGGCCCGACCAGACTCTGATATTATCTAGGGAAGGCAGGTCAGGGGCAGGACTTTTTCCCGACTCAAATTTCTACACGGGATACATGCATATTATCAAGATAGAGGCGCCTGCGATATTTTGAGAGCACCATGACTTTTTTAAGGGAAGCGTAGGGGTTTCAGCGTGAAAAAAACGCTTTTTTGCGATTTTTTTCATTTATATGGATAGAGTAAATTTATTGAAACCTTTTGTACATTGTTAAGTGTCATTTCAAGAACATTCCGTGGAATTTGTACGCGAAAATATCCACAAACAAGCCGGTGACATAGCTTTTCCAAGAACGCCAAAAACACGATTTGCGGTGTTCACTGTATCTCAGCTAGAAATTATCCGAAATCAAAGTACCATTAAAATTTAATCAAAGTATCATCATACCCTCTCCCCAACGGTCTTTGATAATTTTTTTTCATTTCTAAATTTTTGGTGGTCATGTAAAGTGAAAAGTGCTATTTTTCACGAAAAATTCCGCCATTTTGGGGGTGGAAAACCCCCTCAATGTAAAAAAAATCTCAAACTAACCGTTGGGGGGAGGTATTTGACACGGACTTTGAAAAAGTGGTTTCAAGGAAAACGCGTTTGAAGTTTAGAGAAGTCGGAGCTACAGTGTTAGAGGAGCGGGACTAAATAGTCAATAACTTCGAGAGTTTTGCTCTGATTGACTTGAAATTTTGGGATTATATTCTTGAAATGTTTAACTATAAGAAAAGACAAAAAAATCGATTTTTCAAAAGTGCAAACCCCTACTCTCCCTTTAAACGGTACTTCAACTTTTTTTTAGCTATTGCATTGTTCGGAAAGCAATTTCGTTTTTTCTCCACGAGTGTCGCAGGAGAAAAACAAAATGACTTTCTTTTTTCTACTATTTACTTATTACTACTTAGAAAACGAACAATCCGACAGATGTGTAGCACGTTCCGATGAGTACTCAAGATTACTCATCACCGTTCAAATTCTCCCTACGCTGTATATCGAGAGATAATTTTTCCATCGTATTTCCCGTGATGCCCTTGTTTTTGGGTTTGTTTGGGTTTGATGGAGCCATCTTGGACTTTTGTTACCAGGCGTAGTGGGGTGGGTTGAAATTCCGAACTTTGAATGCTCCGGCGGTTTAAAATTCCGAATTTTAATATTCCGAAATTCAAGATGGGGCCGGATTGAAATTCCGAACTTTGAATGATCAGAACGCTCAAAACTCCGAAAGAATACTACCCCGAAAGAATTTTACACGAAAGACCAAAACTCTGAAAATCTGAACACCGTCAAAATAATTCGGCTATGGAAGTCTTAAAAGTTTCAGAATTTACAATAAAACGACGCATTATTTCGAGATTTTTTTTCATTAAGAAGTGATTTTGCGTCAATTTTGAAATTTGTCTAGACAATATTATACGTTCTACATCATTTACAGTCAACTGTGTAGAATTTCGCTGGCATGATCTTGACATGGGGCACGGGTGAAAATCCGAACTTTGAATGCGCTGACGGTTCAAAATTTCGAACTTTGATGTTTCGAAATTACGAGGTTCGTCAAGATCATGCTAGCGAAAGTCTACACAGTTAACTGTAAATGATGCAGAACGTATAACATTGTCTAGACAAATTTCAAAATTGACGTAAAATCACTTCTTAATGAAAAAACAATTATTGAAATAATTCGTTGAGTTATTAAAAATTTTGAAACTTTTGAAACTTCCATAGGCGAATTATTTTGACGGTGTTCAGATTTTCGGAGTTTTGGTCTTTCGTGTAAAATTGTTTCGGGGCTTTGATCTTTGGGGGTAGTATTCTTTCGGAGTTTTGAGCGTTCTGATCATTCAAAGTTCGGAATTTTAACCCGACCCCAGGCGTGCGCATGAAGGCCCTGGTATCAAAATTACTTCAGTCGTAGAATATCAAGAAAATATCAAGAAATAATGTTAATAAAAAACATACCCTGTATTGTTGTCGATCAGCAAAATCATTAGTATTATCTAATACCGATCACCCTGGCGGACAGTTGATGTTATCTTCTTGTTTTATTATAACTTATTTCTCGCTATTTTGCATCCAACGTCTCTTTTTCAGAGTCAACAATCGACATAATATCTCTTATCAATCGATTTCGAAGGATATTGCGAATGCATGTTAACCTTTACTTTCCACACTTCTGTAGAATCACGTATTTGCCACACTGGGGGTGCTTCACACCCCAGCGACAAAAATTATTACAAAAAATAAACTATTGAATATTTTTACTTGGAAATTTTGTCAGATCATCTAAGGATTTCACTTTAAAAGACCATGTAGGTTATTTAGCCAAAAATCAAAATTAACCCTTACTTGCCACACTTCTGTAGAATACACATCAATACATTTTCCCATAAGAAAAAAGTGCGTGGTGTGTTTCGAACCCCACGGTGGCAAGTAAGGGTTAATAAATGATATCAGGAAAATTGAGGAGTGCGCGACTTCACTTATTGAAATAATAAAATAGCTTCAAAGTTTCATATTCAAGAGAAAGACTTGTCCCAGCAAATGCAAGAGTAAATATACTGCTTCCATACCCGAATCCAAAATATGATGGTCTAACGCCGAAGAAAACTATTTTTTTTTATATTCGAGATATCGAGCACAGGGGACCATGGAAAGGGTGATAAGTGATATCAAATGATCTTGGAAAACTAACATGTTATACGTCAATTAGTTTATATCGAAGTCTGCTATGAAACCTAGCTGAAGGAGAATTACTGTATTTACAATGTATTGTAAGTACAGTAATTCTCTTTTTTACTGTATTTATTGTATCCTCTCCAAATTACTGTATTCACAATGAGTATAAGAGTATTTACAACAAAACAAGGTCTTTTCCAAATCAACCTCAATTAACCTAAAGAATCAAGGTCGACCCCGAGCCAGTATGAATTTCATGCAAAACATTGTTTCGTACCACGCAAAATTCGGGCAATTTTCGAGTGCAATAATTCAAATGGGACACTCCGTGTGAATAATAGGGTGTGTCGAGAGAAGTATTTTTTTGCTGGACTTTCTCTTTTGCTGTCAATTGAAAAATGTTTCCGACGTGAGGATTCAAAAAGGAACCGTTGTGTCTCACTCTTCATTAAAATTGCACATAATTTTGTCATGCTCCTTGAAAAAGAAGAGATCTGACAACCAATTCTACCGAGTGCCTCATTATTGTTGCCTTCTGTTCAATTGAGCCACTTCAAGATTCGTTGTCATGTCCCCCTCCCCCAATTACCTGCATTAGGGGAAAACTATTTTCTTTTGTAATCAAAAGTGGGAGACTCAATCAATTAAATCTTTTTTAGGCATGCCCTAATATACATATGTATGTGTACGTCAATGTACGTACTTGAACTTCAGTCTGCGGCACTGCAGGTTTCCGTGGAGCAACGCCAGTCGAGCGATTGGTACATACAAAGCTCCTGTTGCCTCGAGTGCATAAAACGAACGAGCGGCGATCGTTTCGTTCTTGGCAGTAAAGCCCAACAGAATCTGGAACAAATGCAAAACTCATATAAGCGCAACAGGAACAGAATATAATTATGCGACTAACACGTAGAATCACCAGAAATAATTGCAAACAAGTTGTTCCGCATAGATATGTAGGGTAAGAGTGGGATCAGTGGCTCATTTTTTTCACACGTCTATAGCTGTCTAACCGTTCACACAATATCAATGAAACTTTGACTGAACGTGAGGTGTGTTCAATAGCTTCATTTTGTTCAAAGACACTTAACGGCCTAACCCAATGGATATTGAGATAATAACCATTTTTTTTAAATGGGATTTGATCCACTGTGAACTTGGGGGTGTACACAGTGAAACATGCCTAATTTCACAGTCAAACAAAATTTCAAAATCAAGCGAAATTTGAAGAAAATGACCCTGATCCATTGTACACTTGTAAGTAATGGAGTGCTTTTCTCTATACAATGGGGAGTATTGTCCAGTAAACTATTGAAAAATTCGTTTAAAAAAGACAGCATATTATGAGATCAATCACAATCATTTATTGAATATTAATCAACAATGAGTATCTACCTAATGAGGTAGTACCAGTACCTATCTGAATCACAACGCGAAAATATTCATATTATGACTTACCTCTGGGTACCTCGAAAAATTGAGCCACTGTGTACCGACCCTCTCTTTTTCTAAAGCGGGTACGGACAAGTTTCTATTTTCATTAGGTCAACAAACACAATGCTCAAATACCGCAATATAGCTGTATATTGCGGGAAAACAATAACTTCGAACATAACTGCGATAGGTAAAGAAGCAAAAAACATACAAACTCAGCTGGTTTTTCAACTTTTGACACAAAAAATAATATAAAATCACCTCTCACAACCGAATTGCGCGGCAGCGACTCACAGACAGATTCAAACCTATTGGCATCCGAGGGCGGTTCTAATGTAAAAAAGACGCACATATATACATATCCACTTCTGAGAAACAGAAAACGTTCAGTGCACCCACCGTTGCCACTGTTCCCACTTTGACCCTACCTTGTTCTTCAGCTACCTATATTTCTTCTGCTACAGAAGAATCTTTCGCCTTCTTAGTGTCAATAAAATTATTGATCAAATATTGTTACTGTTACTTCAGCCCTGAAACGACCAACCCCTACTATAGTCACCACATCCACAAACTTGTTGATCTTTACGCGCGTCTTCGGATAACCAACCGCCGAATAATGGCCTAGGTCAGTTTAATTCGGAGTGAACTGCGCCTTTTCATTCCCCATGTGAGCACTTCGCCTGCCCGTCTCCCGTCCACTAAGATAATAATATTAAGACGACTAACCGGATATGAGAGAATGGTCGAAAAAGGGAGAAAACACTTTGTCCCCATGGTCGAAAATCTTGTCCGGATTCATTTGTACACATGGAGAATTCTATTGTAAATCTAGCGAGGGAGCCGGTAGGTCCGTCATACACACACACGCACACATTGGTCTTCGCGCAACTGTGAATCTCATTTAACAACTATAGTGCTCTTTTTTTCTACTGCAGAGCTTGAAAGTGTCGAAAAATTGTCTAATAGCTGTATTCGAGACTCGAATGCCTACAGGATATTTTTACGAGATAGTTTACATTTTTTTCAATGTAACGTGTCCAGCAACGACCATCATGTATGTACCATAGTCATTTGAAAATGTCCAACAGTACGAATTAACGGGGTCCTCTAGTTTCTCGGCTGTTTTTTTACGGCTTTTTCAATAATTTTTTACGGGCAAAGCATCGAAATAATCAATCTCATTGTTTTTGCATAATCTTTATTAACGTTTAAATAAGCTTTACAAATTTTTTGAAGTCAAAATATCTAATAGAATAAAAGTTATAGTGGCCGACAGGAAGACATCAAGTAAAAGAGGTGCTTGACGGTGACCAAGATTGCGGCTGTTCTGCTTATCTGAAATCAAAAAACCAAACGGCATTTTAATCTTCATATTTAAGACTAGCGATTGAACTAGAGTGAATTCTAAATTACAAAAATTGACTTTTTTATACACTTTTGAAAATTACATTCTATTTTTTACTAATTTTTTCTTAAGTTTTTCGCTCGTACAAAAAAAAACTATCGAAGCAATCATGTTAATCCTAGTTCAATCGCTGGCTTATAACATATTAAAGATGCTGTATAAATTTGAACAAGATCGGTGCAGTAGTTTCTGAAATATCGTGGTCACCGTTTCGAAAAATGGTGTTTCGAGAAAAACGCGTTTGAAAGTTCGCGCATGTGATTTATACTTGTGAACCACGTCGAATATCGAAAAATCCTTTGGCACACATTTTCTACACATGTTGTAGATGTGATTTATGAAAAAAAAATCGATTTTTTCGACCCGAGAAACTAGAGGACCCCGTTAAGGGACTCTTCCAGTATGACTGGCTTGAAAATGGCTGATTTTCATGATTTAAAAACATATAAAATTCGATAACCATTCCGATGTTTTTTCGTTTATTCAAATGTACGGTTTAGTCTAGGTTGTACATACAAATTTTTAAAAAATGTTTTAGTTTTATTTTTTATATGATCTTTTTGGCCACTGAAAAACGATGCCTAAGAAATAGCGGCTGACGGTGGAAAGTCCTATTCCTCTAAAAATTGTCTGAAAGAAAAAAACGAAAAAGATTATTAATCGGTATGAAAAACGGAAGAGGCGTACGGAGGATTTTGTTTTCGATGAAAATTAACAAAATGGTGACCATTCCAAAATTAAGTGTCAAATTAGGCCTTTTTCGACCATTTTTAGTTTTAAAAAAAGTGAAATTGAAAAAAACGCTTCCTTACGGCGTCAATGAATGTCGTGAAGAATGATGTGGCAGAACTTGAGACGGATAACTTGAAAACTCGTCGTTTAAAATCTTCCACATTTTTTAAAAACGACGTTTTGAGAAAAGGCGCACCCCCGCCAGCTCTCACGCAGCTGGTCGAATCCGTTTTTTTTCTAAGAAAGGCTGTAGTGACCGAAATAATTCGAATTTCGTGACTACAGTTTAACAATATGTTTATAAAAGTCCATATTTTCGTATAATGCAGAACAACGAGTTTCAAAAAATGTTTCACTGGAATGGTCCCTTAATGTATGTAAAAAAATCTAACACGCAATTCAACTATATTTACATTTTATATTGGGATGTTGAATAAGTTACCGCTGTCTTTTCGTGAAAATTAATGCTTTATTAAAAACAAATAATTTCGAATGCTTTCAAATGTTTCGAAACTGTTGTGTGGTCAACTCCTAATGATTGGGTAAGTTCAGCTAAGTCGCCGTAAGTCTCAACAAGAATTCCGTATGCTCCAGCTGCAGATTTTTGAAAAATAAAGTAGTGCAGTAAAATTCGCATCAAATACTGTTTTTTGGCACGAAACTTGACATGTTTAACACTATGAAAAAAAAAAGTTGCTTACACTTCGGCGAAATGACATACTTACACTGAATTGAAAGCTTGCTTATTATCGTACATCTTCATATAGGATGTCTCAACATAACCTGATATTTAAGTTTATTAATAAAACGTATTATTTATTTGATAAGTACGAATATTTTTATTTTAATATAAGGTAGAAACACGAAGGTTATGTGTGAAATACAATATCCGATACATGACCGCCTCGTTCCTGTTTGCAAACGTGTACTATTTTGACGGAATTTCCAATAACATTTTGGCATAATTGCGGACTTATTTCATTAATGGTGCGTTCAATTGCTTCATTGAGCTCCGGTACGGTCTGTGGATCATTGGCATACACTTTTCCTTTCAGAAAACCCCATAGGAAGAAGTCCAATGGCGTCAAATCGCACGATCTTGGTGGCCACCTCACTTCACCGCGACGCAAGATAACACGACCATGAAACTTCGTCTGCAATAACTATGCAGTAACAATGCAGCAAATGACAATTTCTATGCGTTGCTCGATCGTGTAATTCTGCATGACTAAACCTCAAAACTTCCTGATGCCAGTTGTCAAAGATTAGTACTCTACGTTTGCCACAAAAAAAAGATGGCGCGCCATTTATGGGTAGGTATCTGAGTAAACGGCGAGAAAAACAGGTAAACTTCGGGAATTTTTATCTCAAAAACTAATGTTTCGAGTGGACCCCGGTTTTTTTATTGCAAAATATGTACATTGAGGTATGTTAGGGAATTTTTTAAAATAAATTCGTTGACTGGAAGCGATTCAAACGAGATTATCTCGAAACATAGTTTTCAAAGTCGGTGCCAGGTGTACCTCGAAAAAGGCTTGTCCGCCCGAGTCGAAATTTTCAGCCTATTTTAAAGGCCTTTGATCCTATGTCAGCCTCACTTGAGTCTGTTTACTGCTAGAAGTCCTACTATGGGCTCCTAACATGCTCTTTCTTTGCTGCTTACCTCCTGCATAGGCCCTAATACTCCTACCTAACCTAGCTGAAGTCGTTGCAGCTCCTCTTTTGCTACTAGAAGTCTTACTATGGGTCCTAACATGCTCTTCCATTGCTGCTTACCTCCTGCCTAGGCCCTTATACTCCTACCTAACCTAGCTGAAGTCGTTGCAGCTCCTCTTTTGATTGCGTTTGGACCTATCGCGCATTTGGCTGTTTCGACGAAACGAGGGTGGGGATGGTCGCATTCGAAAGAAGGGGTCTGATAGTTTTCAGTAACCATCTTGCGTTGGACTAGGTAGGACCGCGCGTTCGACGTAGAGGCGTACTTTTCCAATGGCTTTTCCATTATCTCCACCCAGCGAACCTTTCGCGTTCGCTTCAAACTTGCCCCTGCAGCTCCAGCAACTGTCCAAAGTGGAAGAAATGGATCTTGGGCAAACAGTTACAATATTTTTTATAGGAATTGCCCTCACGTATGCATGTATACGCGGATCCCTATAGCATGCACACATGCATACGTATAGGTACTAGTATACGTGCGTTGGTGTATGCTTAGGCGTGTATGTGTGCGGGTATATACGTGTGTCTACGCATGCGCGTATTCAGGCATATGTATCTCTATATGCGTAATAGAGTGTATGCGTGTGCGTGTATATGTGTGCCAATCGACGTCCTCCTTACGCCTGCAAATGGAGAAGAGGGAAATTTGTTCCCGTTCTAGGCCCTAAGTAGGAGCTCATTTTATATTGAATACGAAGCTACTTTACCGCCTTTATCTCCTACCACTGTGAGGATCTGGAGGGGCAAAATAGGCTGAAAATTTCGACTCGGGATGTCAAACGTATAAAAAAAAACCATTATCCAGATACTACTCAAGACTCTTCGTCGGATTTTCAGTCGTATATAACCCGAATTTTTCGTAACCTTTGGACTTGTCTTGCAGGCGATCTTTTTGCACATCGCGCACGAAACGAACTTGACCTCAACATTTGTCGTCATAGTGAATAGTGGTGTATGCGAGAGAGCACGACTGGATGATCAGAAGCCAGTGAATCGAGCAGACCCTCTCTCTCTCTCTCTCTCTCTCTCTCTCTCTCTCTCTCTCTCTCTCTCTCTCTCTCTCTCTCTCTCTCTATCTCTCCCTCTCTCGTCAGCCATCGAGAAAGGGATGAGGCCAAAGCCTGCAGAATGCACTACGAGAATTGCAAGGGGCGAGCTTCAGTGCGGGCTCGCTGTGGTGTGTAATCGGAAACGAGTGAGCGAGAAAGTGGACTAAGCGAGATGATTGACAGCAGGCGGAGAGGAGATTCTTTTTTCCCCAATCCTACGTATTTTCGAACCTTTCGAGGCGGAATACCAGAATCCAATTACGAAAACAATGCCGTTTTTACTCGTGCATTAACTTCCTGACGAATTCGTTTGCGGAGCCGCGCATAGTTGCTATCGAATTATCCGATAAACTTCGTGACGCGTGACGGAGTTCCGTTACTGTTATTGTTTATTGACTATATTTTTCACTTAACCAAATAGTGACGGATTGCTTGTAGACGAAACATTTGGAATTCCCGCACGTGTTTCTCACCCGCTGGAAGTTGAGAGTCTCCCTACGTTCGTTGATAGCGTGTTTCGAATAATGATTCACCACCCAGATCTATCGCTTTGCTCTGCTCTCTCTTCTGCTTGTACTTCGAGCTCTCTCTGTCTTTCTCTCTCTCCCCCCCTCACTTCCTCATTCTGATATCATACTTCAGCGCGGATTTAGCAGCTTTAAAATGTGTGTCACGGAAAGAACGGCACGCAACGTCATTTGGGTTGCCAATGTCAAGAAGAAAAAAAAGATATTTCTCGAAAAAACGCAATTGTCCTATGAACGCCTGAAGTGCGTTCATAGGACAATTGTGCAGGTACACCTTCCGCGGAGAGCCGTATTTTGTGGGGTCAGAAGTAAACGTCGAGAAAAATAGGTAAACTTCGGGAATTTTTATCTCAAAAACTAATGTTTCGATTGGATCTGGGTTTTTGTATTGGAAAATATGTACTTCGAGGTATGTTTAGGAATTTTTTTAAACGAATTCGTTGAAGGGAAGCGATTCAAACGCGATTATCTCGAAACATAGTTTTCAAAGTCGGTGCCAGATGTATCTCGAAAACGGCTTGTCCGATTTTGTCCAAATTTGGATACAATATTCTTCGACAGTTTTTCTCGTTCGCCACGTAGGATTTTTTAGAAATGTTCATTTTTGACGAAATTGCGACCGTTTTAATTTAACATTCGTTTTTCCTTCGCAATTTCCGACGATTCTGGATCGCATACACATTGCATAAAAAAGCAATGGTTCAATCAAATGAAAAACCCCAACGTGGCGAACGAGAAAAACTATTAAAGAATATTGTATCTAAATTTGAACAAAACGGCCGTTTTTTGGCTATAAAACGGCCATTTTTTTTTCGAAAAAAAAAAATCAAACGATTAAAGACTACATTTTTATGTATTAAATAAGCCTGCAAAATTTCAAGAAGATCGGTTCATTAGTGTTCGAGTAATTTTGGTCACCGACTTCAAAAATGCCATTTTGAGAAAAACGCGTTTAAAGTTTCAATTTCAGTTTACACGAAGAAAATATTTTTTTTTGTAAACTTACATAGTCATCTATTCCGGGCATCAAAAAAAAACTGCACTTCAAATTGCACTTCAAAAAAATGCAATAAAAAAAATCGATTTTTTCAAAATCGCAAGTGGGCGTAACCTCTTAAACACGTTTGGTAAGGTCTGCGATTAATTTGCACCCAACGAATGTTATAACACTTGAAATTTGTGATCCAAATGTTGTTTTTAGTGAGAGGTTATATCGTCGTTTTGCTTGCTTACGAAAATAATACTGACCATAAACTAAAAACACATATTTGGTAAAAGTACGCACCCAAAGAGTGCGCACTCCTACCACTATTCCTCACCACTACTCCGCTTTCATGCGCACTCTTAGCTTCTATGAAAGGTTCTCACTGCGTACTCGTTGCGACACAACACTCTAAGAGTACCCAGAACGAGTTCTAAGTTTAAGCCTTTTGAAATATTTTTCGAGATTGTCACTTAAGATTTATATTTAAAATAATGTTCCTAAACGACCAAAGCTTAATTTAAGGGGCTATGCCAGTGTGACACTTTCAAAAAATCGATTTTTTTGCCTTCTTCGACAGCTTATACTTTCAAGAATATCATTATCATTTATATCAATATCATTTTATCTTGCAAAAATCGATAGTTAAATCATTAACCGCGTTTTTCTCGAAATGAGATTTTCCAAAATTGCTGACATTGTAACTCAAAGAGCAATTATCCGATTGACTTGAAATTTGAACTGAGTACTCTTGAATATATTTACTCTACAATGACGTAGGATATTTTTGATTGGATGAAAATTGACGATTTGGACATGAAAAAAATGACCATTTTATAGGCAAGAAAACAGACTTTTTTCATAACGACGCCATTTTGTTAGATTTTGATATTTTTCGAAAATCTTACGTCATTTTACAGGAAATACCTTCCAGTTTAACGGCATTTTTTCCTTTTTCGGTTTTAGCTACTCAATCGGCCAGAATCATGTCAGCAGTGGAGGAACTTTTTTTTTGGCGTCTCCGAAGGCAGCGCATAAGTCGCTTGGATCTCAATATTTTTCTATGAAAAAATTATGTAATATAGGTCAAATATAGCCAAATATATTCTTAATTTCCCGAAACATTTAATTGAGTACTTTTCTTCCAAAAAATTCCCGAAAATCACCCAAATTTTTAGCGTTCACAGTGGTAAGCCCCGAGAATAAGCAGTACAAAGTGTATTATCATAATTGATTTTTCGATAAATAAAAGTTTACACTTTAAGTGTATCTTAGAAACTCTGCTGATTTTACCCTATACTCGGATGTATTTTTACTTGATTATAGACGAAAATCAGTTAATTGTTACATATTCAGGTTCGTGAGACGAATACCTAGAATTATGAGAAACACGCGGGGCTTGTCATTAGTGTGAGCACACCGTGATAAACGTCTCGATAATTGAATTCTCTGGTTGTATTTATTGGGTTTCGATACAAACGTAGATCACATATATACGTACATGCATCTGGGTGGCTTTAGGTTAGTATAGGTGTAATGCGTGTCTACCTCGTAGGTGATAAGTGCATACACATATGTATCTGTATGTCATTATAAACGATGACGTGCCTCCGACACGCCGTGTATCTCGTCAATCCTCGAGATCTCGCACTCCGACAGGATAATACAGAAACGGGTGCTTCCTTTTTGTCAATTAGCGTCTGGACGGTGTACGCGCCCTGTCGAACACCATTTACATCACATTAATCACCATTATATTTAATGAAAGATGATGAGTATTCGATATTTCGTAATGCGCCGTTTATATATTACGAGGCGACTCGACGCCATCGAATCTCACGTACAAAATCATAGGATTGAAGTTTGCACCGTTGGCATGCAATGAAAGTTATTATTTTCAACAGCTGGAATTTCTTGTGGGCAATCTTTTTTTACGAATTACCTTCGATCATTTCGTAAGTCGCTTATTCGGAGATCTAGAATTTAGTTTTGAAACAAAATATCATGTAAAATAATAAAAGTAAGGAAATGAAGATATAAAAAAGACTTTTCGTTGCATCCCAACGATGCAAACTTCGAGATCATATAAAATCATCACCTCTCTTTTCTCATATACTCGTCGTCAGTCGCGGGCAATCACTCTTTAACAAAAGTATAATGGATTCGCAACACCCGTAGAGAAACTGGACAAGACTTGGGAATAAAACATTAGATCGTTCAGAATGTACCGAAACACGCTCTGGAGGGCTCCTAAAGAACTGGAAATGGTGTAGTGACAAGCGTAGCGTAAACGTCATATCTTGTAAAAGCCCGCACGGGCACATAACGGAACATTGGAGATAAAACGATAAACATTTTTACCTAAAATTAGCACAATGAAAATCTCTCACGTTCGCCATTTAGCGCAATAAATATTTCAAATATTTAGGGTAGTAGCCTCGCCACAGTCACATTGAAAAGTTTATTCTCCGCTCAATCGATGAAATCTCCGAAATCTTGCGAAACATCTTTACAATGTAGGTTGTACATCTCATCAGAATGCAAAGACTTATAAAGTAATCAAGAAAACACCTAATATAATGTTTAGAGTTTCAAAAATAACAACGTTCCCTCCATCACCTAACCCTCACTTTTGTATCAGACTATCCATGCCGGCTACTAATACGTAGACACTCTGCGAATACGGATATGCACACACTATTGCAGTCTAGCGAGTGCGAAGATCGTGGCAACGTGGCAAGCCCAACACATTTTTGTCGTGATATTTAGTATAAACGGAGATGCAAAATTTGAGCTGTGGCCGGAATAATAGAACAAGTGCGACATAAAGGCAAATTTGGCAAACGAAAAACGATCGCCAACAATATAAAAGCGGTAGAAATTTTGACCCGTGCAAAAAGACAAAACAAAAAGAAGAACCATGTATACACTGTAAAAAATTTCTGTATGAAAATTAATATACAAGTGTGGGAAGTTTTTATGCGGATACCGCTTATGAAATTTCAGATACGATTTTGAAAATCCAAAACAGGTTATTTTAAAAATGAAAGTGTAGTTCCGTAATATCAATATACTTGTGCGTTTGAAAAATAATGCACGTGTAAAGAAATAATCACATCCAAGTATATTGAAATCAAGAACCATTTGCTGATATCAATATACAAGTGTATATTAAATTCAAGAACCATTTGCTAATATCAATATGCGGGTGTGTATTAAAATTACTGATCATAAGTATTAAGTTTATTTCAGAAATTGATAATTACAATACGTTTTTATGTAAAAATTATCAAATTGAGACCACTTAATTCATATACTGTATGATGCTTTCGTGATACTTGTGTATATGATTTTTTCGCAGCTTCATCCCATAACTAATATTGAATACTTGAATAATAAAATTTGAATGCAGTGAAATCACTGCACGTATGTATTTTTTTTCTTTACGTATGTATTCCTGAGGCACGGGGCCTTCTTTCTTCTTTTACCATCCTCTCCTTTATTCCTTCCATCATTCACAATCCTTCCAGAGTTCCCTACATTCCTTCCAGAGCCCCGCACTAGTCGGAATAAGTGATCGGACAAATACAATTGGAAGTTATGTAATTCTATGCGATTATCGCTCTCAATGCGAACGCAATTGTGTCATTGGTTCCATAATGTTATTAACGTTTGTTAATCCACCCATTTTCCAATAATCTAACATTATGTAGTGTAACATATGTAGACGGTACGAAAATGCATCAATTGAACAAGTAGAACTGGCGCAGTGGACAACGTCACAACTCATCACCCAGAGGTCCTAGTGAACCTCTGGGTTAAAAAATGAACCATTGATATGTTCACAGCACAAATATCATAACTCTAATTAATGAACAACGAAGAATATTGTAAAAGGGTACAATGATATAAATAATGTGCAAAAAAATCAGGGAAAAATAAATATATAGCCGCAATTTTTTTTATCTAATCGCCACCTAATGTTTTGTTCCCAGTCACTAGCTGAAAAAACTAGGTCATGGCTAGGTCAGAAATATCAGGTTGATAAAAAAGTTTTGTCGCAAAAATTTTAAAAATGTCTTTTTACGTGTTGACGCAATATGACATCGAGCTTTGTCGAGAATATTCTAGAATGTTTTCTACTCTTCCGCGTGACAGGGTATAGAAGGGCGAGCGCGCGTTCTAGTGGACAGAAATGGCTTCGATCTCGCAGGAGCAACTTCGAGCGATCATTTTTTACGAGTGGCGGCGCGGCACGAACTCAAGCACAACTGCTAAAAATATACAAGATGCATCCAGCGAGAACGTAGTTTCTCATCGAACAGTCCAGCGTTGGTTCAATCGTTTTAAATCTGGAGACACAAGCCTTGAAGATAAGGAACGTTCCGGACGACCGTCGACCATCGATGATGAAGCATTACTCCGCTGCATCAAAGAAAAACCGGAAGCAAGTACGCACGAGCTAGCAAGAGAACTTGGCTGCACCCAACCGTCAATAGTCAATCACTTACACAACTTGGGATACAGGAAGGTTCTAGCTCAATGGATACCACACCGTCTCACCGACGACAATAAGAACTGTCGCGTGACCATCTGCCAGTCTCTCATGCTTCGCCACCATCGCAAGGAGTTTTTAGAAGATCTTGTGACGGGAGATGAAAGCTGGGTCTTGTATGATAACAGAACGCGTTTAGCCTACTGGCTTCCCGAGTCGAAATTTTCGAGCCGCGTTCAACCCACAAAATGAAGGCGAGCAGAAATCGGCGTGAGCGGGTTATTAGGTATCTAAAGGAGGGTACAATGTTTGAAAGTACCATGCGTTAGAGCCTCCGATGAACCTCCGGCATGGCAGAAAGTAGACTTTTTGACTCAAAGGAGGTCAGGGAGGGTCACAATTGAACCTACGGAACCTCAGGTGGGCCTACTTCGAGCGCTCCCGCAGAACCTACTGCCCCCCCTTTCGGCCTACTGTACACGGCTAAACAAAAAAATTAATTTATATAGAATCTATTTAAATAAAATAGGTTTTTTTCCTTGTCTCCCAGCCTACTACGATCATATTTCTTTCAAAGATATTTATATATGTTAATAAAGATGAGATTCAAATTAATCTTCATTTGCTTACAATGTACACTGTAAAGCTTAGTGTACTATATGCAAAAAATATTTCATAAATCGAAAATAAAATGAACGCATTATTTGAGAGCTTTACTACAAGGATTTTTCATCGTAATTCGTCATTCCCTGGCCTTTGGAAATGATTTTTTTCGAAGAAAATATTTGCCCTATATGCGATTTGAACCTAGTCCTACCTACTCATAACTACGCGCCGCTGCCCCTATGCTACCGAGTGCTTATAACATTTTGGTCGCTGATATGGCATAAGAGACCAAATGAATACCTCCAACAATTTGTTGTATCACATAAGCTATAGATTTTTCAAACACACAGACACACACACACACATACGCGCGCGCGCGCGCGTGTGTGTGTGTGTGTGTGTGTATATGTATATGTTTATTTATAGAAAATCAATCTATTTAATATCGTCCAATAACTACATATTTTATTTGATTCTAATAAATCTGTGATTCGGTTTCATCAGTTTAACATTTTCATCTGTTCAAAAAAACAATTTAGTCAAGTTCACTGAATGGATCTAGTTATTTTTTTTAATTTACCTTAAATAAAATATTTGTAGAGTTAAGCATTTTTCTATTTGATTGAACTAATGCTCCATCTTTATTGTAACACTCATATCAAAGGGGCGGGGGGTAGTGAAGGTGGAGAGAGAGGAATTTTATATATATATATATATATATATATATATATAAAATAGGCGGGGGGTAGTGAATTCCTCTCTCTCCACCTTCACTACCCCCCGCCCCCTTGATATGAGTGTTGCAATAAAGATGGACCATTAGTTCAATCAAATAGAAAAATGCTTAACTCTACAAATATTCTATTTAAGGTAAATTAAAAAAAATAACTAGATCCATTCAGTGAACTTGACTAAATTGTTTTTTTGAACAGATGAAAATGTTAAACTGATGAAACCGAATCACAGATTTATTAGGATCAAATAAAATATGTAGTTATTGGACGGTATTAAATAGATTGATTTTCTATAAATAAACATTTTTAAAATCAATCATTTTAATAATGGAATGCAATAGGAAAAAATTGGTTCTATGAAAAATCTAGTTAATACAAATTTAAAAAAAATCAAATAGATGCGGTTAGTTAATATCATAATATTTAGCGGGAAAAAATAAAAATATGCTTCATACATATACGTGGAAATATTTTTTTAATTTTCGACGTGCTAAAAATGAAAACAAGGAAAAATCAAACATCTTATTTGAAATCGACGGTAATCGGCCGTCGCCATTTATCAACTCATTATTGAATAAACAAAAAAAACAAAACGAACAAAAACAAAAAGAAAAAATCGAATGAGGTTGAATTCTAAACCGACAATTTCAATCCTTCAGAACATGAAATAGACTATAATTAACACCCTATCGTTCCATATAGAAATCAACATTATATGTTATTTAGATATACACTGCCAGCTAAAAGTTTTCGGACACTCCACATAATCGCAAAACTTTTGAGCGCTGGATAATTGCCAAATAATGTTAGAGTAATATAATTCATTTCATTTATTATTTCACGAAGATACTATAAAGATCTATATGATTAAGTAATTTCACAGAGCTTTATAGTATCTTCATAAAATAATTATTATTCTACCATAAGTTTGCAATGATCCAAAGTGATATTAAGTTTTGCAGTTATCTGAAGTGTCCGAATACTTTTGACTGGTAGTGTATATTCGAATATATTAACGCAACCACATATTTCGAGTATTATATATATATATATATATATATATATATATATATATATATATATATATATAAAGTATTATATAATATATACCGTCGCTTAAATGTTTGGATACACCAGTCGATATTTCTTGAAGCACTAAAAGTCACATAGCTTCGTAAAAAAAAGATAACCAAATTTACCGAACGGCGTTTTGACGGGAATAAATTCAGCTGTATGTTGCTTTTCTGAAATATTTTTTTATCATTTTCTTTTCGACCCGGTACGCACTTTTATACGTGACTGATTTTCGGCTTTTTTTCGACCATCAAGAATTGAACGCATGACTTATGGAAAAAAAAATTGTTACGTTTATCCATGATGAACTTAAACGGGGTAGCAGGAACTTCATTTGCGTTTTTTATAAAGTTTTGTACGATTTTTTTCGCAATGTTATTTCATTTTTTGCTAAAAAGACTAATTCTAGATAATGCAATGTAACTCAAGAACTAGAGGGCTTAAGAAGAAATGTCAAGAACGAAAAACGTCGCGTAAGCTTATACTGGATAGACTGGCATTTTTTAAAGAATTTTCCTGTGAGATTTTTTCTCACAGGAAAATGCCTATTAATCCGATAGAATTGGAGTAAGCATGTATACACAAGCATTCTTTTATCAATTGCCTATAAAATAATAATAAATCGATATTGAGCAAATTTGATTGTTTTCGCATATTAATATTGGACTATTAATTTGATAAGGGGACGATGTATTTTTATTAATTTCGTATTATTTTCGTCGTCGAACGGGTTACCGATCAGGTCACAATGGAATGATGATGGAGGAGATATCGAATTTGGGCCGAAAGCAGGTTAGGTGGGGTCGAGGCAACAGTTTGAGATTGAAAGCAGGTTAAGGAGGCCTGTGCTCTGCACGTTTCACTGAAACTGGGGGTCGAGAGAAGGTTTGGGAGGTCTAGCAGAGGCTACCCTGGGCCAAGAGGAGGTCTCTTCATGGCACTGAACTCGACAAATGAGGTTTCGTAGGTTCAACGGAGGCTGGCGGCTTATGTATTACAAAAGAAATGGGTCCTGCGAGGGTTCAGAGGAGGCTAAAAATTTCGACTCGGGTTCCTATCGGAGAAAAACCGCCACACCAACCGAAATCTGATCGTCACTCACAAAAGGTTTTGTTGTGCTGTTTCTGGGACGCAAAGGGAATGCTGTTTCACAATTTTCTCCCTGTAGGTAAGACGATCTCCTCTACACGATACATCGAAAATCTCCAGGAATTGGCAAAAGCTATAAGAAAAAAACGGCCAATACGCGCGACTGTGCACCTTCTCCACGACAACGCGAGACCCCATGTCGCAAAGGAAACCCACAAAACAATCACTGAGCTTCACTGGAATACCGTTCCTCATCCACCATACTCTCCCGACATCGCGCCATCTGACTACCATTTGTTCAGACATTTGAAGGCATATTTGAGAAACAAAACTTTCGAAAACGTCGACGATCTCAGAAGGGATATTTCAAATTTCTTTGAGTTCCAGCCGCCGCAGTTTTGGGCTAAGGGAATAAATGAGTTGCCAACTAGATGGTCGAGTGTCATAGAAACCGATGGCGAATATATTGTTGATTAGAAATGTTTTGTATAAGATATATAAATAAATAAATTATATTGAAATTATTGCGACAAAACTTTTTTATCAACCTGATATTATACAACCGTGAGATATTTCTTTCTATCTAGTCACCATCTAATTTTTTGTATTCAGTCACTAGAGCACCAATGCTTTACAAGGCTGGGTAGTCAACAGCTAAGACGGCTAGCTAATGGCGATTCGAAACATAACTTTACTATAGCTTGTGGCTAGGCGGTGATGAGTTACGTTTTCCACTCGGGTTACGAAGACGAAAAAGCATTTATTTTTACTTTCTTTTGAGACACTGTATCGAGATATTGATCTTTTATGTTTTTTCTGATCCTTTTGAAAGCATTTTTATATCTTCGAACGTAACTATATATGTTTTAAAATGATTTTTCAATATATTTCGATGAATAATGTATTTGGAAATTTGTAAGTTTGAAACTAGTTGAAAGTCTTATCGGGGCCATGATCGATCAAGCACAGCCAATTTTCAGCGCGGCTTCAATTGTCGTAAGTAGCAAACTTTCGTAATTGTCCCAACTCTGTTGCTTTCCTTTGGCTAAATTTATGCCGCAAGTTCTCTGTGTATTAAGGAGGTTGGAGCGGTCCAGTTGAGTCAAACGACGGTTAATCATTTTTTTTCAATTAACCTCAGCAAAATGAATAGGGTATATATTTATTCTGTAGATGCTAATTTTTCATAAAGCATGTAATTAAAGGGCAAAATTAAGCATTTTTATATTTTCATTACGTGAATGAGAAAAACTTTTGTGGCACTAAAAAAACCTGAAAAAGTAAAATATTATCGATGATTATTATGAAAAAACTGCGTCAGTGAATGTTGTATACAACTTGTCACGAGATTATTTATTATTAGCATTACTTAATGTCAAGTGTTGCCGAAATACGGCAACTTCGGGGACATTGAAGTTGTCAGCAATGCTCTTCATTGGCACGCCAAGATTCGTAATCTTTCATCAAACCTTGATGGTTCAATATTGTATATATATGGTTTACAATGGAAAATATGGGGTTTTTCTAAATGTTTACAGAGATTTAATTTGCGTTAATCCGCTGTTAGAAATGGTTTATCTTGGTGCTAAACAGCGAAAAAATTACATCACACGTAGCATGAACGTAATCGCCTATCTAACCGCACGTAAAATTACATTCCTTAAACTATATTTTAACTGTGGTGTTCTGTGGTAAAAAAATGTCAAAAAATTCGTGAAGACTCAGTATAGTCTAGGTAAGAGCATATAATTTTTACAATTTTATCTTGCATTGTGGCTAACGCTTCAACCTCCTTGAACGGCCGACGAAATACAGATTGAAAAATCGCCTCTTAACGTTTGTAGGTTTAGTCGTGGCTAGATTTTTCATGAGATTTCTGTTTCCTCCTCATTCATTACATTGAGCCGCCTTATGTGCGTGCGACTGATGTTCGCTTAATATGCCGGCATTGAATCACGTATCGAATTCCTCCCTCCTCTTTTTATATTTTTCCGCTTCGGTAATCGTGAGCGGTGTATGGAGACGGGAGGATCGTTCGGGTCTCGAACTTCTTTCACCGAGGAGACGAGGGCACCGGCAGAAAAGGCCTGCATGCATATATACCCACGACAGTACGAGAGTAGCCGCCTATATATCCTTTCTACCACTACTGGGACGCCAGTCATTGGACCGTCTGGTCTAGTCGGTGGGCGGGGATAGAATTCTCTATGGGTGTTGTAAATCAAGCCATGGTGGTCGCATTACATTCTTTTATCTCTCTTTCTAGCCATTTTCATTTTTATCTTTTGGACCTTTTTCACCTTCTGTCTCTCTTGCTTCTCCCTATTTGTCCCTCCTCATTTTGCCGCCTATTGTTTACAACACCCCAATCGCTTTCGTAACTTTCATCGCGATTTCTCCACTCCAAATCAACAACTCCAATCCAGTCCATCTTTCCCATATTTTTTTATCATCTTTACGTAATCCCGCTAGTCGGCTTCTGATTAGAATTGTTATACGCTGAAGAATTTGGAGGAATTTTCGTAACCGGCTCAAATGAGGCACACGAGGAAATTGCATCTTCTTGAAGAACTGGTAGGGATCGAAATTGAAGGCTTAAAACAGACTTCCAGTCCAGAACCCGAAAAAGGTGAATTTCAACCATTTTTGTGATATTGAGGTTTGCATCGTTGGGATACAACGAAAATTATTTTCTTTCGATTACTCAAATTTCCTTGGGCAGATTTGAGCTAAGAAAATGACGCAAACATTTTTTAGCATTATCATTTAGCGATCTGGAACAAATTTGCAAAATATGATTTTGGATAATGATGGAAATGAGAAAACGAAAAGAACTTTTGTTGCGTTCCAATGATGCAAACTTCAACCCCATCAATTTTTTATGGGTACCCAGTTGATTGAATGAAAATTCCGTTTAGACGCCTTCATTTTATACATCTTCAAGTACCTTTACAATTTTTGTTTACAAGATTTTGTAACAAAATGGCGGCGCTGAATCTGAATGAAGCGAGTCACCTTTGTCTGATAGGCGGCCGGCAAGGGTCCGCCTACATTTTTTTACTGGAACAAATATTCATAATGATGTGAATTCTAGTTGAGATTTGCCTGCGAAGTCCGTAGAAAAATAGAAAAATATCGATTTTGGAAAAAATAGTGTCCTTTCGCAAAAAAAATTGTTTTCGATTTAAAAAACCTAAAAATCATTTATTCCGGAAAAAGTTTCCGACGTATTAAAAATCCCCTACGTACTTCAATTTGTTATGAGGTTCCATTTGACATAAAAATATCAAAAACGTAGGGTACTATTATAGGCACTTAAGGGCTCTTCTCACTTTAGACGCTAAACAAAAGACTATTTTCGTGAATTTTTTTGATAGGTTTATATGATAGATATTGATACAAAAGTTATTACACTTAATAAATACACTTTCGAAATACATTTAAAAAAATGTTTATGTCTTTTTGTAACCTAAACAAACTTTAAAAGCGTTTTTCTCAAAACAACGTTTTTCGACGGCTTGTTGATAAAATTGTCGAAACTACTGAACTGATCCTTATAAAATGTTAACCACATATTCTTTACAACTATAGCTGTAGCGCATATCAAGTATTTTTTTTTTATTTTAATATATACCATTTTTAGTTGCCAAAAACGGAGAATGAAATACGTTTTTTTTTTATTTTTTTTTTCGAAAAATGTCCGCCATTTTGATATTTTTGCATTCATCAAAAATCGTATGATATGCGCTGTAACCATTAACATAATGAATCTCAAACCGTTTGATTTTTTTGTTTCGGATGATCCATCTCCGAGATTTCATCAACAGCGCAGACCTACAATTTTTAGGAGATTTTTTTAACTACCATTTTCGTCTATAAATGGTGACTAAAATTAATGAAAAAAATTATAAATGTATTTCGAAAGTGCATTTACTAAGTGTAACAACTTTTATATCAATATCTATAATATAAACCTATCAAAAAAATTCATGAAAATGGCCTTTTTTAGCTTCTGAAGTGAGAAAACCCCTTAATCAGTCTTATAATTGAGAAAATCATTATAATTGAGCAAAGCATTGAGATCAAAATCAACTTGAGCAACATTCCAATCAACTTTAGCAACATTATAATAAACTTGATCAGCAAATTTAAACCGTATTTTGGTGCTCTGTTAAAGTAGCCCCAAAAAAGGTACTCTTAACCCGTAGTTACCACACAGGTGCAAATTTGCATCGCCTAAAATGTCTTGCTCGTGGCTCTGTGTAAATTTTTGTTTTGATTCTCGCCAAACAAATACTAATTATATTCTAATAATTCTAATTATATACTAATATAATTCTCACCAAACAAATATTAATTACTTTTCGCATTCGAAACCTTAATGTTGCTGAGAAATGTTTACCTCACGAAACACTGGTTATCGAATACTTTTGGATTATTCATACGAAAGTAATGGTACTTCGAAAATGCAGGATCCCAAATCGCACTGGTGTGGTTTGTATGTATATATTGTATTATATATATCCTCAATCGAGTTGTGGTTACTACGGGTTAAGGGCCTATACCAGTGTGAACGCTGAAAATTTGGGTGCTTTTCGGGAATTTTTTGGAAGAAAAGTACTCAACTAAATGTTTCGGAAAATTAAGGCTATATTTGGCTATATTTAACCTATATTACATAATTATTTCTTAGAAAAATATTGAGATCAAAGCGACTTATGCGCTGTCTTCGGAGGCGCCAAAAAAAGTTTCTCCACTGCTGACATGATTCCGGCCGATTGAGTAGCTGAACCCGAAAAAGAAAAAAAATGTCGATAAAGTGGAAGGTATTTCCTGTACTATGACGTAGGATTTTCGAAAAATATCAAAATCTAACAAAATGGCGTAGTTATGAAAAAAAGTCTGTTTCTTGGCTATAAAATGGCTTTTTTTGCAACGCCAAATCGTCAATTTTCATCCAATCAAAAATATCCTCCGTCATTGTAGAATAAATATATTCAAGAGTACTCAGTTAAAATTTCAAGTCAATCGGATAATTGCTCTTTGAGTTACAACGTCAGCAAATTTGAAAAATCTCATCTCGAGAAAAACGCGTTTAAACGGCAGATGGGGCATTTTATACCTACGAGCGGTTGCTCTTTGGAAGGCTGCCATTCGGGGAGTATTAGAGATACGGCCGTGAAATTTTTACAGAATATTTGTGAAAGTATAAACTGTCGAAAAAGGCAAAGAAAAAAAACCAAGTTGTTTAAAGTGTCACACTGGTATAGCCCCTTAATGTCAATTTAACCCCGTTTCACGGTAATGTTGCCGGCTGCAGGACACTATCAAACAAGAGTGACTCGCTTCATCCAGCTGCAGCACCGCACTTTTGTCACAAAATCTTGTGAAAAAAATCGTAAAGATACTTGTAGATACGTAGAATGGAGGGCACTGAATAGAATTTTCATAGTATCAATTGGGTAACCATAAAAAATTGTCAGAATTCACCTTCTTTTCCGGTTTTCAGACTGGTAGTCTCCCTTAACATGCCTACGTATGAACCTCGCATGGACGAGTTAGATGTGAAAATCATTATATTAGTAATGTTAATCAAGATCAGGATCAAGTTTGCCCAAACGTTCACGCATAATTGACTAAAGTGATCAAACGCGTCGATTGCGTTACCGAATAAAATGGGCGCCATGTTAATTTCGAAAGTACGCTTTAAGGGGAGGGTAGGGGTTTCAGCGTGAAAAAAAAGACTTTTTGCGAATTTTTTTCATCTTTATGGATAGAGTAAATTTATTGAAACCTTTTGTACATCGTTAAGTGTCATTTCAAGAACACTCCGTGAAATATGTACGCGAAAATATCCACAAACAAGCCGGTGACAAAGCTTTTGGAAAAAGTCAAGAACGCCTTTGGAAAAACACGATTTGCGGTGTTCACTGTATCTCAGCTAGAAATTATCTGAAATCAAGTACCATTAAAATGTAGTCAAAGTATCATCAAATCCTCCCCCCAACGGTCTTTGATAATTTTTTTTTCATTTCTAAATTTTTGGTGGTCATGTAAAGTGAAAAGTGCTACTTTTGACGAAAAATTCCGCCATTTCGGGGGTGGAAAACCCCCTTAATGTAAAAAAACATCTCAAACTAACCGTTGGGGAGACGTATTTTATTTGTAGAAAGTGTGTACCAACTTTGAAATAAATCGGTCATGTAGTTTTCAAATGGCAGTGAACACGGACTTTGAAAAAGTGGTTTCGAGAAAAACGCGTTTGAAGTTTAGAGAAGTCGGAGCTGCAGTGTTAGAGGAGCAGGACTAAATAGTCAATAACTTCGAGAGTTTTGCTCTGATTGACTTGATATTTGGGAACATATTCTTGAAATGTTTAACTATAAGAAAAGACAAAAAAATCGATTTTTCAAAAGTGCAAACCCCTACCCTGCCCTTAAGGGGAGGTACCTGAGTAAATGGCGAGAAAAACAGATAAATTTCGGGAATTTTTATCTCAAAAACTAATGTTTCGATTGGATCTGGGATTTTTTATTGGAAAATAAGTACATTGAGATTTGTTTAGGAATTTTTTGAAATAAATTCGTTGACTGGAAGCGAATCAAACGCAATTTTCTCGAAACATAGTTTTCAAAGTCGGTGCCAGATGTATCTCGAAAACGGCTTGTCCGATTGTGTCCAAATTTGGATACAATATTCTTCGATAGTTTTTCTCGTTCGCCACGTATGGTTTCTTTGAAGTTTACATTTTTAACAGAATTGCGACCGTTTTAATTTAACATTCGTTTTTCGTTCGCAATTTCCGACGATTTTGGATTGCATACACATTGCATAAAAAAGCAATGGTTCAATCAAATGAGAAACCCCTACGTGGCGAACGAGAAAAACTATCGAAGAATATTGTATCCAAATTTGGACAAAATCGGACAAGCCGTTTTCGAGATACATCTGACACCGACTTTGAAAACTATGTTTCGAGATAATCGCGTTTGAATCGCTTCCAGTCAACGAATTTATTTTTAAAAATTCCTAAACATACCTCAATGTACAGATTTTCCAATTTAAAAAACCCGGATCCAATCGAAACATTAGTTTTTGAGATAAAAATTCCCGAAGTTCACCTGTTTTTCTCGCCGTTTACTCAGGTACCTCCCCTTAACGACCATACACCACGTTATATCCGGGGTGTAGCAAATTACGTAAATTACGCATCACTGCAAGTCTTCGTGATATTTCTTTATAACAAAATGTGTACTTGGAGATTGGAGCGCAACCCGCAATTTAAGACTCAACAAACAAAAATATATACACATATTTTGTTATGTAGACAATACTAAGTGTCCACAAATTTGTTGAAACTTTTTTATCACAAAACACCAGAGATAAAGAATACTTGAATGTAGTTTTACGTGCGGTTGAATAGGCAAGACGTTCACGCTACGGACGATGTAATTTTTTGGCTACTTGGCACCAAGATAAACCATTTCTAACACCGAATTAAGGAATTAATTTGAGGAAATTGAATTTGAAGGAAAAAAAGTAGATTGGCTTATGAGAAGCCAATCTACGTTTTTTTTTTCAATTTCAGAAAATTTGAGGGGCAGACAGCTGTTCGGCTATCTATTTATCGTCGTTTGGCAAAGTTTCGACGGGATCTGACGAGCCGTTTCAGAGATTTTTGGGTTTCTATAATTATTCTACCATACCGGCCGCGATGAGGTGTCATTCCGTCTTAACGTAAACTAAACCTTTGTGAACATTTAGAAGAAAGAAAACCTGTCTTGCCCATCGAAAACCATATATATTCAATATTGAATCATCAAGGTTTGAAAAAAGATTACGAATCTTGGATGGCGAATGAAGGGCATTGCTGCCAACCTCAATGTCCGCGATATTGCCGTATTTCGGCAACACTTAGTATTAATTAATGGTATTAATGAATAATCTCGTGGCATAAATGTAAATAGGCATCATAATAAATGATTGAAAAATTAATTCTGAGTTTTATAAAACATTCACTGACGCAGGTTTTTTCATAATAATCGTTGATAATGCTATACTTTTTCAAATTGGTAGTAACACAAAAGTTAACGTAATAAAAGTATAAAAATTCACAATTTTGCGTTTTAATTATATATTTCATGAAAACTTAGCATCCACAAAATAAATCTATGTCGTATGCATTTTTGAGGTTATATAAAAAAAAATCACAAACCGTCATTGGCCTCAACGGAACCGTTCCAACCTGCTAAAGTAATCCTCTTCGGCGATTAGCGCATCGCTAAATTTCCGTAAGTCTCGAGACATGTTGGAACAAACCATCGCAGCTCCTTTATAAAGAAAAAAACATAAATTCCGCCGACAACGGTGATACAAGATAATGGAAACTCCGAATCCTCCTTAAATATTGAGTTTCAAGGAAAATTTGCGCGTTAAAGTCGAGAAATCAGAGCCGCAGGGATTTGCACCGAGTGCAATTGTCGTGCGAGCCCTTCAGGGTCGCGCCAATGTCGGGCCAGTGGCCCCTGCCACAAGAAAAGGGGGGAAAAGAGAAGAAAGAGCGATCTCGTGGGAAGGGATAGAGAGGGAAGAGAGATGAGAGAAAAAGTTTTAAAAAATAAAGATGAAGAACTCTACTCGAGAGAGAAAAGGCGAGGGGCATGTTGCGGCGAAGGGGCGCAACAGAGGCAAAAGCGCTTTGGTCTCTCGTGTTACAAGAATTCTCTCAGCGCCCCCGTCCACGCTCGCGTAGACAGTTTAATGGCCTCCGTGGACTCTTCTTCTTCTCCTTTTTCTTCTTCTCCTCCACCCTGTTCTTCTTCTTGGTCTTCTCGGGGCCCATCAGGACAAGAGTCCGTTTCCAATGGAAGGCGTGGAGAGTCTGGCCTGAAAGGGCATTTCCTTCGCGTGAACTCTCATATTCAAATAATTCACGCAAAAGAAATGCAACTTTCGAACTCGAATTTAGGCACTTGAGCATTGCAGCAAACAAAAAAGCAACCGAATACCATCGAAACGTCACTTTTGCACGTTCGGACCAATCTTGAGCCTACACTGAGAGAAATGTATAGTGTTCTCAACCATCTTTTAATTATTTTTTAGATTTCCCTGAGGGGACAATAATACTTTACAGCTATAGTTACTGCCAAAAGTATAGTAGGGTCAAAGTGGGAACAGTGGGTACACTGAACCTTTTCTGTTTCTCAGGAGTGGATATGTATATATGTGCGTCTTTTTCACATTAGAACCGCCCTCGGATGCCACTAGATTCCCTGTCTGTGAGTCGCTCCCGAGCAATTCGGTTGTGAGAGGTGATTTTATATTATTTGTTGTGTCAAAAGTTGAAAAACCAACTGAGTTTGTATGTTTTTTGCTTCTTTACCTATCGCAGTTATGTTCGAAGTCATTGTTCTCCCGCAATATAGCTGTATATTGTATTGTATATACCGCAATATACAGCTATATTGCGGTATTTAAGCATAGTGGTTGTTAACCTAACAAAAATAGAAACTTGTCAGTGCCCGCTTTAGGAAAAAAGAGCGGGTCGGTACACAGTGGCTCAATTTTTCGAGGTACACAGAGTAAGTCATAATATGAATATTTTTGCATTATGATTCAGATAGCTATTGGTACTACCTGATTAGGTAGGTACTCATTGTTGATTAATATTCAATAAATGATTGTGATTGATCTCATCATATGCTGTATTTTTTAAATTAATTTTTCAATAGTTTACTCTACAATACTCCCCATTGTATAGAGAAAAGCACTCCATTACCTACAGTGGATCAGGGTAATTTTCTTCAAATTTTGCTTGATTTTGAAATTTTGTTTGACTGTGAAATTAGGCATGTTTCACTGTGTACACCCCCAAGTTCACAGTGGATCAAATCCCAATTTTAAAAAATGGTTATTATCTGAATATCTATTGGGTTAGGCCGTTAAGTGTCTTTGAACAAAATGAAGCTATTGAACACACCTCACGTTTAGTCAAGGTTTCATTGAGATTGTGTGAACGGTTAGGCAGCTATAGACCTCTGAAAAAAATTGAGCCACTGATCCCACTCTGACCCTACTGCTTATTCATATTTTAGCAGTTGCATGAATTATGCCCAAATGTAAACCGCAACCACCAATCTTACAAACATACGTTTATTTTTCAATGCTATATAATATAGTAGGTTTTCATAAAGTGGATATTCCCTTATACTATAAAAAATGTAGTTCCCCACGATTCTAATAGTGAACTGAAATATATATGCATTGATTGAAAATGTTGCCTGTGATGTGCGACGATATTAATAGGGATTTGTACCATATTATAAGGCACGACCTGCTATATGCGTATTTGGTGTGTTATTCAAGTGTTGGTACAAGGCATCAATGCCCGTCCACTAAATGCACAGAATATTTCATAAATCCAAAATAAAATAAAATACGCACCTAAGAGATGAACCTCGGCGATTTTTTATTATAATTTGCCATTCCCGGACCTCCTGTGATGATTTATTTCGAAGAAAATATTTCGCCTAAGCGGTATCGAACCTCAAACCTAACTGCCTACCTTCTGCCTATCCTACGCACGCTGCCACTACGCTACCGAATACTTTTGGCATCAGATATGGCATAAGAGAAACAAAAGTAATTCCTAGTGTACTTCCGAATAGCTGTTACCTGCGATTTAGGTGTAATTTTGCACATGTCATTTTTTTATAATATAAGTTACTGTTAAAATGGATTTTTGGCGCTTAGCAATAGTTTTGTACCATGTAATAGTGACCTATTCCATATTATATGATACGACCTGCTAAATGCATAGTAATGTGAGTCCTACAAGAACAGAAGGTGAACTACAAGAAGAAGTGTTGAACTGATACCTCATTTTTGCAATGAAACATACATACTATGTAACAGTCTGTGAGACATGCGTAGTTCTTAAAACTACTAAGCTGCGGTTGCTCGAGCTGCAAATGATTTACGTCTTCGGTCTAAGTAAACTTTACTATAATTTTATTCGTATAGTCACTTTTCATAAGGTCTTTTAACAAATTATACTCGAAAAACGTTAATGTTAACCATATGAATTGTGCAAACTTGAAAAGAATACTAGAAGTTTGACTGAACAAAACTTAACGTGCAGTATACAACATTAGTAGTTGTACGCCGATTTTGTTATAGCACTGAATTAACCATTTTTATATTGTCAAGCCTTTTACAATAGTGAATAATAATTTCGGGGATAATAGATAGTCGAACACGCCACCCAAATCGGATGTTTAGGTATAGTTTTCGCTTATAGGCGTGTTAAGGGGTTAGGCCACAGTAACGGGTATAAAATCATGTGCGAATTTAACATTTTTTTCGTATGAAAAAGAGATTCATTCATAAAATTAATTACACATCTATTTAGTATGAATATCAAGCTGTTAGAAAATATATATATATTTTTTTTCGATGTACAAAATAGCCGACTACTAATATTTTCTTTTGTTATCTTTTTTTAGGCGCTCCGCGGTGTGACATTTAGCATTCACAATTTTTTACCTAGAACAAAAAACAAAAATTCTCGTCAATCTACATTAGAATACCTAGAGAAGTACGTACGGAATTTAAAAATATTGTTTTATTCAAAAGTTGTAGGTATTTGAACTTAAGAAATGAATTTTCAATGAAAAATTTCGTTATAACTGCTCATAAACTGCTCACAAAATTAGAAGTGTTCGATTAATCAGAAACTCCGTAGGTACGTCTCTGCGAAATGAAATTAGGAACATAACTTTTGAATTTGAAGTAAACCAAGTGAAAATTGTTGAAGCTATTTGGCACGTCATTGGAAAAAAGCTGTTTCGAGAAGTTTCGAATAGACGGCCATTTTGTACATCGAAAAAAAAATTGTAACAGCTTGATATTCATACTAAATAGATGTGTAATTAATTTTATGAATGAATCACTTTTTCATACGAAAAAAAAAATTGTTGAATTCGCACATGATTTTATACCCGTTACTATGGCCTAACCCCTTAAGCATATTAGGATTGCGGTGTCAATAAACTATAATAAATTTTACTATCCCCTTTTTTACCATAGGCGTTTGTTGTAAATACCACGGACGTTTCTCTCAGTGTAACACGTCGAGCGAGCAAAAACGACGATAAGTTAATCTTTATTGACATGATGAGCTTGATGACTCTTCTGAATCGAGAACATTAACAAGTAACGATTTTTTTCTTGAGAGGTGAAAAACGAATTCGCTGGTGGTATGAGTAACGCGTGTCAAGACTATAAAACTTCTTAGGAACGTAGCTATTTGTCTCTTGGAATGATCGGTCAAGCTCGCGAAAGTCTGTGGGGGCCATTTAATCTCTGCGTGCCCTTATACGCCGTTTCTGACTCTGTGCGCAGTAGGATGATCGCTTTCCTGGGCTAAAAGCTGAAGTGTTTGTGGTGGGCAAACGTCTTGGTCGATTCACCAGTCTTGGCTAATGGTGATTTACGAAAGAGACATCCTGAAAACGAATTCTTTCGATCAACGGTATATATCGCGAATACAGAAAAGTTAATGTATATACGCCCGTGTACACAAATTGTGCACGTTGTACCGAATCGTCCGAAGTTCCTCGCAAAGTGGGATACAAGGGAGCGATCAAACTGGTCGAGGTTCATCTAGTATCTTAAACAGAACTCAAAGACGTGAAGGGACAATTCACGAAAAGTCTTGGCGCCTCTCGCTGCCTAAGGCAGAAGCTCTACTAGTATTTTGTCTAGTCTAGTATAGTCTAGTATAGTCTAGTATTTGTCTAGTAACCTTTGTCAAAATACGTTGACAACAATGTACAAAATTTAAAAAATTACTCGAGATTCTGTTGTGTTCCAGGGCGCAAGACGGATCATAAAAGTGAATTGTCGGTCCATGAGTCACCTGAAGATAAAGTTACAAAAAGTGATTGTTGGCTCTGAAAATAACTCTAGACCATCGAGGCGAATTTATGGTCACTTCCCAAAATGTTTACTTCCGTAGTTTGTATCTTTACAAATGATAAATCAAGCAATGTTAAAAGTTATTTCTGTTGTATACAATGTATAAATATGATTTCAGACGTCCCTTGTAAAATGTATGTTCTGAAAAATGGAATCACTTCTTCTCGAAACCTGCGAGTGACTCTCGTAACCTTAAAAAATCTAAATCTAGGGCTGGTAGAGCTAAAAAAAAGAGGGGAAGATAGATTATTCAGTACAGTAGCGTTTATGACGTTGAAGTTTGCATCGTTGGAACGCAACGATATTTTTTTCCATTTTTTTCTCTTATCATCACCCGAAGCCTATTTTTTTGCAATTTGGGGTCGTAAATTTCTAACAAGAATACGTAGTATCGTTTGAGCGATTTTTACAGCCTAAATAAGCCAACAAAATTGAGTAATTGAAAAGAATCCATTTTCGTTGCATTCCAACGATGTAAACTTCAACGTCACGTAGCATCTTTACAATCTACCATGGAGGTAAATCCAATAGACAACTCGCAGGAAATCAAGAACGTAGTAATTGTTTCCGTTTGAGGCTATACTATGACCGGCCATATTGGAATATCGTAACGCCATCTCTAGGACGTGAAAATCGCAATTTTTTCGTATTTTGCTTCCTCACAAAGAAAGCATTGCTTCGTTGAAATTCGTTTTACGTGATCTGATTGACAATATGTGTAATCCTCATTGAAATTGTTAAATTTTCTTAGTCAGCAACCAAATATGAAACAGTATCCTCAATATCGAACACCACAATTTCGCTATAACAAACAGTTCAAGACGCAATACAAGGTCATCGTCTATTTTATTCACTCACTTAAGGATGTATGGCAGCTACTGCAGAGTCGTTACAGAACTGATTATGCAATTTGCAAAAATCGCATTTAAAGACTAAATAAAATAATTGTAGTATTCATTGAAGCTAAAAAGGATATTTACCACAGCTCAAAGTAAAACATGCGGTACAGAAAGAAGAATTTTCAATTTTTAACTGCAAATTTAGTTGCTGATTTGATGTACGTTTTCCCTGACGTTGTCGTGGTTACGACATACGAGCTAAAGAAATACGAAAACGGTCCCATTTAACTCGCAATATCTCACAAAATATATGGGCACATGTCGATTTTTTTTAACGTATCATGCATATTACAGCGATACCGCACAAAAGTTTTTTTTACAAAAGAGTACTCCGGAAATACCTTTTTTGCCAATGTAAAGAGAATTTTGGACGTACAGTCCTATGTTCCCCGTGTTAAATGACCCAACTTTGAATTCGTTTATCTCAGCATTCACGTGGGCAAATTTTGTTTTTTTAATCTCAAAAAGTTCTCGATATTTTCCTTTACAATATCAGTGAGTTTCAATTCGAACAGTAGTAAATAACTTAGTTGCCATACATCCTTAAGTATCGCACGCATTTCATCTCGTCTGTCGGGCGAGTGCTGCGGCTGTGGCAGTGCTTTGTTTTGTCAATGGCAGAAAACTTCTCAAGGTACGTAAAAGATCATGTATTTTCGTTAACTAATTGGAAATAACACGGTAACTATATGTTTACCGTGTATTTATGTTTGTTTTCCTATTCTTGAGACGTTTCATTGTTTGAGTGTTCTTACTTGTAAAGTACGAAGACAAGTTTGCATCGGTCCGAAATTGCAAATGTGGACCGTCACTGGCGGTCTAATTATGGAACTTTCAACAATCGGGGTCTGAGTCTTAGGTGGCTGGCTACCTCTTTCCGTAATGTGTTATGTTTATTTTTTAGAATGCCATCTTCACCAAAAAACGAAAAGATTGGAACGAAGACAAGATGGCTGACCAAGAGACAGAATAAGGGAAAAAAACTGAAAACAAAGAGCAACGAAACCAAGGGAAAAAGGAAACTAAGTTGACGATCCCGAAGACAATGAATATCAAGACTCTGAGAATGAAGACGGAGTCCAGTTTGATACAGACAGTGAACCTGATGCCACAATAGCGCAAGAAGGTCCTGAGGATGCAGAATGTATGTTCTGTCAACGACTGTTTTCTGAAGATAATCAACGAGAAATGTGGGTCGAATGTCTAATGCGTAGGCTCTGGGCACATAATGACTGTGCTGATCCAGAGTCCAACATTTGGATTTGTGATTTTTGCAAGTAGATTAAGTTCCTTCTTATTTCTAAGCAAAGTTCCCTGATCTCTTAGAAGAGATCTTCTAAGAAATTACCCTCTTAAAAGAAACGTCATACCTTATTCTAATATTTTATAGTTGAGTATCTATTTCATCAATACCTTCTTGTGATTTTGAGTTTTTAACCATTTTCATCATGTTAATTAGTATCAAAAACACAAGACTGTTACTGAGTCAAACGAAAATGTACGACTGAATGCGATTATCAATAAACGTCTTTAATTTGTGAAATGTTTTGATCTCCGTCAAGCCAAGAGAATGGTATTCCATATTTGGTTTCTTTCTTCTATCATTGCTGGCGCATGTTTTTATGGATGCTGCGTTTAAAAATACATCGTTTTCATTGATTCAAGAAGATGGACACGGCCCCATTACAGTATCGTCGTTTTCTAAGCGACTCAATAAAACACTGTCAACTTATTCGTATACGCCAAAGTGAGGAAATTCGCCATTGATTTGGGATTTGCTTCCATTTTGAATCTATATTCAAAAGACAATGATTGTCCTACTGTCGTTTGTTTATCGGTGTTTCTACGGGTCCACCTTCTGTCCGTATTGCCATGTAGACGTCAGAGTTCCAAAATGCTCAATGTCATACTTGTCCACGGGTATATGCGACACCATTATTATTGCATATACCTCAGGCACAATTAGGGAGCCTCCTTTCATTACGAGAACATAAAATATTTCATTACATGTTTGTTGCCATGTAGGAGGAATCTTGTTTGTAATCGCCCGCTATACCAATAATACCTTGGCGAATAGGACAAACAATTGGAGACGCATGCATTGCTCCGGCATTGATTGGAAAAAAGTTTCCCATTGGAAATCCATCGAAGGATGTCTGCTTTCGTACTTTTACGCAATGGGCTTTGACGTGCTCATTTTGCGGTTGATACATGATGACGGATGATGAATCACACGGCGAAAGTTTGTCAACTTTACATATATTAGCGGTCGCGGAGTGTTGTACCCGTCGATATTCGAGCAGACCGTAACAGGTATATGTATATATGCGTGTGTGACTGACCGTGATATAAGCGTACATAACCTGTCATACGTCATAGAGCATCGCTATATTAGCGTCTGATGTCCAATCCAGTGGGCGTACGAGTATCGTGGCGAGTGGATGACGAAGAAAAGTTGTGGCGGGGACGCTATTTGAGCGGTGTCCGACAAGGATGGGTGTAAGAGGGGTAGGGGAAACCGGGAACCTAGGTATAATCACAGGGGCGTTGAATTAGGGGGACAACTATGAAGAAGAGGGAAAAAATGTATTGAGGGAGTGGGGGGGAGAAGAAGACGAGTTCGGTACGTCAAAGTGGTGTGGTCGACAATGTCGGGAGACAAGAGCAACGCTTTCATATATATATATATATATATATATATATATATATATATATATATATATATATATATATTCACCCACACCCAAGCTCGCGCACACAGACTAAAAATGTAGTATTGGTAGCGAACACAAAGTGGAAGGAGAATATGGAGGATGGGAAATTGAGAGAAGGGAGAGAAGGCTGTATAACCGCACCGCCATATTATATTTAGAGAAACGAAGAACGACCACAAGAGACGGCGAGGGAAGGAGAAAGACAGCGAGAAAGATAGCCGGTAGGAAGAGCGGTATACGGCCCCCGTGTGAATGAACTTCGAACACTCTTCGCGTCGTCGATGCCCACCAACAGCCTCACCACCACCAGCCTTGCCACAGAGATGAGAAACTCTGCGAAAGAAAACGCGCTCCCCGAACTCTTGTCTTTTCGGCATCGTGACCTCAGCTTCCCTCGGAGTCTGCCTTCATTCTTATGAAAGATGCGCCTGAGTCTCGAAGCGACGGTAACATCCCTTCGTTTCCCCTCTCATATCTTGTCGTTATTTCCACCCCAAATCTTCGAACCAACTATTTTCAACGGTGCATTGATTTATTTACGGAATGACGAAAAGTTCTAGACGACGCGGTCTTTTGTCCCTTTGTCGAAACTTAAGAACATTTCGAAATAATTGGTTTTTCATACCGATGGCTCGTGTTATAGGGGAGTGAGAGAGCCTAGCTGGGAATAGTTGCGGGGTGTCGAAGTTTCCATTGTTCGAACGCAATGAAAATTCTAGTGTTTTTTTTTATCTCGTCATGTTTGTTTTTATGCGAAATCGGTTTTTGTTGTATGACGTTGAAGTTTACATCGTGGGGATGCAACGAGAATGAGTTTTTTTTTATTGTTTGAATTTCTTCTGGCAAATTTGTCGTCGTTTTAGTTCATGTCTTCTATGTCGGTATGTTAGTTAGCATTGAGGACTCACTCCAAAAATTGTTGCCGGCCGTTTCATTATTCGATGTTCATTTTTTTGGAAAACAACGAAACCCTTCAACTACAAACGAAAATAAGCTTACTACAATCAACTACAAACGATTTTGAATGAAAAAAAGTTCGTTATTTTCGTTCCGGGCGATGGTGTTTTTTTTGGCGGCCTCAAATTTTTTTCTGAGCTACAAACGAAATCAAGTTGACTACAGTCCACTTTGAACCAAAAACGTCGGGAATTAATTTAAAAAATTGAGATCGGGGAACTTGGGTGCCAAGTTCACAGAGGCCGGAAATCACGAAAACATTTTTTGGAATTCTTATTTAGCGATCTACAACCCAAATCTGGAAAGTATGATTTTGGGTTATAATGAAAATGAGTAATTTACAAGAATTTTCGTTGCATTCCAACGATGAAAACTTCGATCCCATTATTTTGTGCTTTCAAGTTGTAGATCTCCGATAAGGGTTCTGAAAGCCGTTCGAGAAATTTGCGTAGCCTCCATCTGCCAAAAAGAAATTTGGACATTGGGAGAAGAATCATTTTGATAGTAATGCAGTGATACAGATTTTAATACCATATGATTGCGAGTGAATAGCTTTTCTTTTTTATGAATTCATTAAGGGGTTACCCCCACTTGTGATTTTGAAAAAATCGATTTTTTTTATTGCATTTTTTTGAAGTATAAGTATTCGGGCCCATACTTCTGTATGGGTCCGGAATAGATGACTATGTAAGTTTACAAAAAAAAAATATTTTCTTCGTGTAAACTGAAATTCAAACTTTAAACGCGTTTTTCTCAAAATGGCATTTCTGAAGTCGGTGACCAAGATTACTCGAACACTAATGAACCGATCTTCTTGAAATTTTGCAGGCTTATTTAATACATAAAAATGTAGTCTTTAATCGTTCGATTTTTTTTTCGAAAAAAAAAATGGCCGTTTTATAGCCAAAAAACGGCCGTTTTTTTTCGTTAAAATCGAACCATTAACTTTGACTGTCCGCTATTTTGTGAAAAATGAATATTTTTTAAAGTCCTTCGATTAAAGACTAGTTTATACTTATATTTGACTAAATCCATCCGCATTTTTTTTTCAGATGATCCACTTCGCCGCAATGTTGGTCACCGCAAACCGTGTATATAAAAACATTATTTCATTGACGGCCATTTGCCACTAAACAATGTAATATTTTTCAATAAAAAAATTACTGAAAGTTCTTCAAGATGTGTTCTTTAAGATGGTATATTGATCGATTAAAAAAGTTTTGTAGTTTTCTTTAAAAAAAATTCACGAAAAAGGCCTTTTTTGCGCTACAAGTGGGGGTAACCCGTTAAAGAATAATCTATGGTGGCGAGTGTTCGGAATTATTATTTTTTTTTTCTATTTCATCGGACAATGTGACTCGAATGGGGTTGATATTGAAACCTTAGAGCAACACGCATAACAAATAGGTAGAACTAAAACGTGTACACGGCTTTTTTTCAATTTTAAGGCGTTATACGCAGTTGCAAGGCCAAAAAAAGTCGTTTTTCACGAACTTTTTTTCTGGAAACGGATTTCATTTGGGCAAAACGAAAAGTATTAGGCAGTGTAGTGACATCTTTTAGCTTTAGATCGGCATTTTTTATTTTCAAAAATATTCATTAACATTGCTCCCGTAGGAAGTCTCCTGGAGGTCCCCGAAAAAAAGTGTCCGGCGGTGAGCAAAGTATCTCCGGTTTGGATTATCTAAAATTAAAAAACCAAAAAGATTCTTTTAGGGGATAGATGAATCCAGGTATTTATCGAAGGAATAGTCGAAATTTTAATTTTTGACATAACGGTGGCTCCGGAAAGAAACAATTTTGATTTTCGACCAAATTTTTTTCGTTAAATCGTTGAAAAAAAATGGAAATAATTATCGGAAATCTTATTCCTTCGACCAATACCTGAAGAATATATCTGACAACGTTGTGTTAAAATTGCAGACCGATTGGTTGAGCCGTTTTTGAGAAATCGTGCTCACCGACTTTGAAAACACCGTTTTGAGAAAAACGCGTTTGAAGTTTCTTACAAATATGTATTTCCGAGAATATTCGTTGGATCGATTTGAAATTTTCAGGGAATATACTCACATATTTGTACATTCCGAAAATGCAATTAAAAAAGTTGATTTTTTGAAATTCCTAACTGAGTATAACTCGTTAAGGCCGTATTCTAGTGTGAACATCATTTTGATAGTGATTTTTTGGAAATTAAATCTAGAGGGACGGTTAAATCTACAGTGCTAATATTTTACAGTTATATTTATGCACGTTTGAAGTAACATGTTACATTTTTCAAAGCATTTTATTCAAAACTGTACATGATATTTCATGTTGCGCAAGTCATGTCGCGAAAATTATTCATCGTCGGGCGTTGTGATCGCGGCCATCCTTGTCATCTGGTACAAACGATTTTTTTAAATTTCTATTTTACGATTGTGATTATCGTTTGGCCCTCAAATAAAAAATGTACGAATTATTTACGAAATGGTCGCGTTTGGAAAAGACTACTATGATTTTCACGATAAAATGTTCACTTCTCGAAGCCCGGAAACATAGTAACAATAAAGCAATCAAAAAGATGGAGGACCGAACGATAACCACATTCGTAGAGAATAGCATTTTTTTTTAATCGTTTGTTTCAGATGACACGGACGGCCCAGTGATGCCAACTTGGGGGTTTTGCCCCCAAATTTAGGGGAAAACAAAATGTGAAGGGGTTTTTTTAGGGGGTAAATTTATTTAGGGCTATTCTTTAGGGGGATTTTTTAGCGGGTACATTATTTAAGAAACTTTTTTGAGGGCGTGAAAGTAAAGTGTATATCTTGAAAAAAAACGTGAAAAGAAAACAAAACAATGTATCTTCAATTAATTCGATCAGAAATTGAAATAGGTCAATTCGTTCGATCGTCGAAATTATGTGCGCGATAATGTATTTTATATATTCGAAATACATATTCCTGCGAAGAATCTTCCATTCGCAATAAATATTTCTTATAAACTAAACGTTAAATTTAAGGATCACTTTTCTTTTGGCTCAATTATAATCGATTGCCTTTCAAAATGTTTTACACCAATGCCATACTTCATGTCTTGTACTAGCAACACAAGTGGCGTTGATAGCTGAATTTCGCACTACGACGAACAACAACTTGCAGATCAAGACCAACGAATTCCGTTTTCACTTTTACTGCTTTTACTGTTCGACGTTTTCACGCTGTCACGTTGAGGTTGTGTCCGTTAGTTTATTGTCTCATTGCGTATTTTATTTCAAATTTCGAATTGCGACCAACAACTTGCTGATCAAGAGAATTCCGTTTTTACTTTTATGGTTCAACATTTTCACGTTGTCAGTTGTAACGTTGAGGTTGTGTCCGTTAGTTGGTTGTCTGCTCGCGAGGTTTATTGGATTGCAAAGTAAGTCAAGTACTCGAACCGGGTGTACAATGAAAACTTTAGGGGTTTTTCATCGCAATCTAGGGGGATTTGAAGTTGGTCCTAGGGGGAACATTCTGTAGGAGTTGGCATCACTGGGACGGCCGCAAACGTAACGCCCGACGACAAAAAATTATCGCGACATGGCCTACGCAACATCAAATATCATCACGTACAATTTCGAATCCAATACTTTGAACATTTTTCAAACGTTACTTCAAACATACATAAACATAATTGTGAAATACTTACACTGTAGATCTAACCGTTTCTCTGATCTTAATTCCCAGAAAATCACCTTGACAATGGGTGTTCACACTAGAAGACGGCCTTAAGGCGTCTGGCCACCTTGGCCGATCGAAAAATGGCTATATTTAAAAAATAATAATAAACTCGAAAGTATGGGCCGGAATATTTTTATTTTTTTACACAACGTCAGAAAGGGCTTTAAGAATAACGTAAATAAGTTTCCGTTCAAAATATCAAAAAATGGCGCCGTTATGCACATTGCCGCGGAGGCCCTCCGCACGATACGCGCGGTCGTTGTCTCAGCTGTTACCCGGTCATGTCACATCTGAAAAAAAAATCAGCTCATTCGTGAGTAGTGTCGCTACAATGTAGCGTAGCGGTTTTTTTCGACCATTAAAAAAATTATGGTGAGCCGAAGAAAAAAATTTGAATTTTTCACCGAAATTATGGCTCACCATAATTTTTTTAATGGTCGAAAAAAAAACCGCTACGCTACATTGTAGCGACACTACTCATGAATGAGCTGATTTTTTTTCAGATGCGACATAACCGGGTAACAGCTGGGACAACGACCGCGCGTACCGTGCGGAGGGCCTCCGCAGCAATGTGCATAACGGCGCTATTTTTTTATATTTTGAACGGAAATGTATTAACGTTATTCTTAAAGCCCTTTCTGACGTTGTGTAAAAAAATAAAAATATTCCGGCCCATACTTTCGAGTTTATTATTTTTTTTTAAATATACCTATTTTTCGATCGGCCAAGGTGGCCAGACGCCTTAAACACTTTTTTCTTCATCATTGCAATAGTAAATAGTGAGTTAAAGTGAAACAAAAGTGATTCCGTTTATTTTATTCACACTTTTAATCTTTTTGTCATACTTTTATGCGTAATTATTTCAACCACCTTCAGGCTCATAATTTTTCATTGGGATGTTTTACGGACATATTAATATGCTTCTTGAAGTAATCACTCGAAATCCACTTCTTGTATTAATGTTTTTCCAACTTGTACGAATACAGGCTCATATACAAATATAGAAATTCACAACTCGTACTCCTACAGCTGTAGAGGATCACTATCGTAAAACGGTAAATTGACATTAAGGGTAGCTTTGACAGTTTTGGGGCTACTTTAATCGAGCGCCAAAATACGCCAAAATACTCCAAAATACTTTTTCTCTATTGTTGCTCAAATTTGTCGTTCAAGTCTATAATGTTGCTAAAGCTTATTTTGATCTCAATGATAATTATAAGACTTATTAAATGCCTATAATAGTACCCTAGGTACTTGATATTTTTATGTAAAATGTTTCCTTAAGCCGTTACCCCCACTTGTAGCGCAAAAAAGGCCGTTTTCATGAATTTTTTTAAAGAAAACTACAAAACTTCTTTAATCGATCAATATACCATCTTAAAGAACACATCTTGAAGAACTTTCAGTAATTTTTTTATTGAAAAATATTACATTGTTTAGTGGCAAATGGCCGTCAATGAAATAATGTTTTTATATACACGGTTTGCGGTGACCAACGTTGCGGCGAAGTGGGTCATCTGAAAAAAAAATGCGGATGGATTTAGTCAAATATAAGTATAAACTAGTCTTTGATCGAAGGATTTTAAAAAATATTCATTTTTCACAAAAAGGCGGACAGTCAAAGTTAATGGTTCGATTTTAACGAAAAAAATCGAACGATTAAAAACTACATTTTTATGTATTAAATAAGCCTGCAAAATTTCAAGAAGATCGGTTCATTAGTGTTCGAGTAATCTTGGTCACCGACTTCAGAAATGCCATTTTGAGAAAAACGCGTTTAAAGTTTCAATTTCAGTTTACACGAAGAAAATATTTTTTTTTTTGTAAACTTACATAGGGTCATCTATTCCGGGCCCATACAGAAGTATGGGCCCGGATACTTATGGGTCATTCCATGTCAAATCGACAAATTTTTTACCTGACCCCCTTTGATTTCGCTGAAAATTTTCTATCTTTTTCTACCCCCCGAAAGTTATTTTTCAGAATTTTTTCAAATTTTTTTTCCCGACTCAAAAAAAGTTATGAATTTTTGAAAAAAACCGCTCTTTTATTTTTAAATTGCCAGAACTTTTTCAAAAATTGACCGTTTGGGAACTTTTTTTTTTCAAAATTTTTGTTTTTAAATGTAGTTTTCGAAAAAAAATATGAAAAAATTTTCAGAATCCCAGATATATGAAATATTTTAGTTTTTTTGAAAAGACCGTAATTTTCTCAAAGTCCGACCGTTTTTTTTTTTTTTTTATTTTGCTCTAAAAATACTTCAACTAATTCTGCAATGATCCCCGTTAATCAAAAGATGTGACGACAATCGCTTCTAATTCTTTTTCTTGATTATAAAAAAAATTTTGTTGAATTTTTGCTGATTTTATATAACATTGTTATGAAATTTTTTTTATTTCCTCGTGAAACCTCAAAAGTTAAAAAATAAAATTTTATTGGAGAATTTCAAGTGATTATCGTCCAAGAAATTGTTATTTAAAAAAAAAAAAAAATTTTTTTCTCTCATTGACGTTATTTTTTTACTCTTATGGACGTTTTTTTTTGGTACTGAAATATGACAACTTAACGTCATTTTGGTACTGAAACATGACAAAATAACGTCAATGAGAGAAAAAAATTATTTTTTTTTTTTAAATAACAATTTCTTGGACGATAATCACTTGAATTCTCCAATAAAATTTTATTTTTCAACTTTTGAGGTTTCACGAGGAAATAAAAAAAATTTCATAACAAAGTTATATAAAATCAGCAAAAATTCAACAAAAATTTTTTTATAATCAAGAAAAAAAATTAGAAGCGATTGTCGTCACATCTTTTGATTAACGGGGATCATTGCAGAATTAGTTGAAGTATTTTTAGAGCAAAATAAAAAAAAAAAAAAAACGGTCGGACTTTGAGAAAATTACGGTCTTTTCAAAAAAACTAAAATATTTCATATATCTGGGATTCTGAAAATTTTTTCATATTTTTTTTCGAAAACTACATTTAAAAACAAAAATTTTGAAAAAAAAAAGTTCCCAAACGGTCAATTTTTGAAAAAGTTCTGGCAATTTAAAAATAAAAGAGCGGTTTTTTTCAAAAATTCATAACTTTTTTTGAGTCGGGAAAAAAAATTTGAAAAAATTCTGAAAAATAACTTTCGGGGGGTAGAAAAAGATAGAAAATTTTCAGCGAAATCAAAGGGGGTCAGGTAAAAAATTTGTCGATTTGACATGGAATGACCCTTATACTTCAAAAAAATGCAATAAAAAAAAACGATTTTTTTCAAAATCGCAAGTGGGGGTAACCCCTTAATGAAGATGACAATTTGATTGTAAAAAATCGTCGTTTTTCATTCAATTCCATAATTCATAAAATATTAAATTTTGTTATCAAAATGATGTCAAAGTAGCCCTTAATCTTGAACATAAGTTGCATTCCAATGCCTTGTCAAAGAAACCCCACAGCGGAGGTTACTTTGGCGCTTAAAAAAATATATATAAAATTATGCCGGGTTGGTAGGGCTTGACTTTCTTATACATTTGATAGCCAAAGGACACATTATTCTATTGGATCAAGAAAAGTAGGAATTTAGGATGTTAAAAAAGTTACCTACAAAAAACTTCCAAAATCTGTTCAAACTATTTGAACAATATTTTAAGGTACTCTCCTCTTGCCTACTCGTTCCGGTTGTTCGATAATTCTCGTATACGAATCTGCAAAAGCATCGAACCGGTCAGTCTGCGGTTCGATTCCCACGAAAGCGCCGTTTTCCTAAATGGCGCGTAGTGGCTATCAATTAGCCGCTTTCTAGTTCCACTTTGAAGTTGGAGCAAATATGTGAACTGCTGCACCCGATTGTGCGAGACCTTAAAAACGTATTTGCTTGGAATCGTGGCCGAATTTCTTTTCTCGTGAAACCGTATACTGTCCAAAACATATACGGAGTGTTTTCTTTTTAAGTCTTCGGGATAAGAATAAATAAATTGAAGCGTTGAAATGCCGCTTCAACATTTTTCACAACTTCTACGGCTGCCGAAGCGACTGAGACTTTTCCCGGATGTTTCCCAAGTCAATCCGAGCCGTATATGGATCACGGTGATCCTCGTATGTGTACGTGTAAAAATAACACGAGACGGCATGTTCGCAAAGAATAATAAATAAAATATCGGGCTCCAGAAAAGGAAATAACGAGAGCTAAGGTGCTGTTTGAGGTTATCTTTTTTGTGTGTGCTTGCATCTATCGAACGGGACACTATAAGGATGCATCAGTCCATATACGGTGGACACACACACACACACACAGCTATCTTTCCATAGGCGGAGATCGGAAAGGGCAGCGGCGTTCAAATATTGAAGACCGCTTCGGTATATATGTGTGTGTGTGTGCGTGTGTGGGTGTGTGTGTGTGCGTACGTCCGTTTGCATGCATGTATCTATATTTATATCTTACCTCTTTTATGGGGATGTATATACATATATCATTGCGATTTTTTCCGTGCTCATGTTTCTCGTCTTTTCGCCTTTTCTGCTGTGTCTCAACATTCGCACACAGCCGCAACAGTTTTCAAAGTCTGAAACGTGAGAGATAGAGACACAAAACTTTCCTCGGCGATGGTGGAGAGAGCCTTAAAAAGAGCAACAAAAAAGTATATGGGTCCTTCGAGACCAAATGAACGAGCAAGCGTGAACGTCGGTCCCTTTCCTTTCACACATGCACGCACATATGAATACACCTGTCCTTTATTCCAGTCGCAATTACTGTTCCATAGTTTTCAAAAGAAATTGTTGAAAAATAGTGGCCATGGGACCAAAGGCACGACTGGAACATTTACGAAACCAGACGCCGTTGAATCGACGGATTTCTCAATCGGCGCCAAAATTCGAGTTTCTCGCACACCTTTCTTATTAATGTCCAGCGAAGAATAAATTACGAAAAAGTGTCCAAATTACGGTCTCGTTCGTTTGGGCTGATGGGGTTGAAGTTTGCATCGTTGGAATGCAACGAGAATTCTTTTCAATATTTCAATTTCATTATTATCGAAAATCATATTTTGCCGATTAACTACGAGAATCAGTTTATATACGGAGAAAAAAAAACATTGATCCAATATCATTGGTGTTATCGAATGAAATTTCGTTGATTCAATTGTAAAATTGTTGGTGTAAATAATCGGATTCATTAGTCCAAACAAAACGCTATTGACTTTAACAACATGATAAAATTAAAAGTTTTTTTAATTCAAATGATATATTGTTAGCCGAGAACAATATATTATTGAAACTATCTAAAAAATTATCGCGAACAAATTATATAGTTTTGAATGCATTTTCTGCAACGAATAAACAAGCGTTTCAATTCATGACATGAATATTGTTGATTCGAGTACACAAGACAAATTGAATTTCGCTTGTTTGATTCAGATAAAATTTCTATTGAGTAAATATGTTATTTTATTTTTTTCACCATATCCGATATTGATTTTAAAGTACATTATTCGTTAAAATATTAATATTTCATTTTGATTGAAAAATATTAAGCAAATGTCTGAATTGGTTGAAAAATTATGCGAAAATAAAATTTGTTTCTTGCGCATTTGGTTAAAAAAATTCAACCAAGTCATGGCCGAGCGCCACCGAAATTATAAGTGTGAGGAAACCCGTAGTTCTCGGAGTAACCGCTAGAAGCCGCACGCGCGCTCGTTTCTCGTAAGCGTAGCGCGAACCGAAAATCTACTTAAACGCCGGAGAAATTCCAAAGAGTATCGCTTCTTGGTCTGTGGCTAAGATCAAAGTGTAGTATCTGTTCTTATCAGTTGAAAATCTGATATTCTCTCCACTATTATCGTGGATGATCATTCTATGGCTCACTTTTTATTTAAGATTTAAAACAAATTGAAAAACTTACGTCTCATGGCATATTCGTTTCGATTTAGTAAAGAAATATTTCATTCTATTGATTATATTTTTGTACGAAATAAAAAATGTTGTAGCAACCCCTGAATTATTTCATCCATATATCTATGGATTGTATATAGAATGATTTCAATAGAATATAATTTTATTTCAAGGATAATATGGATATTCAGAGAACAGAAGAGATTCACAACTAAAATAATATGTTATTTGAATCAATCACATTTTCCAATATTTTATAGTATTGTAACAATCTCATATGTCGGTGGCACTCCGCGATCAGCCATTTATTTAACGGGGTCCTCTAGTTTCTCGGCTGTTTTTTTATGGCTTTTTCAATAATTTTTTACGGGCAAAGCATCGAAATAATCAATCTCATTATTTTTGCATACTCTTTATTAACATTTAAATAAGCTTTACAAATTTTTTGAAGTCAAAATATATAATAGAATAAACGTTATAGTGGCCGACAGGAAGACATCAAGTAAAAGAGGTGCTTGACGGTGACCAAGATTGCGGCTGTTCTGCTTATCTGAAATCAAAAAACCAAACGGCATTTCTTCATATTTAAGACTAGCGATTGAACTAGAGTGAATTCTAAATTACAAAAATTGACCTTTTTATACACTTTTGAAAATTACATTCTATTTTTACTCATTTTTTCTTAAGTTTTTCGCTCGTACAAAAAAAACTATCGAAGCAATCATGATAATCCTAGTTCAATCGCTGGCTTATAACATATTAAAGATGCTGTATAAATTTGAACAAGATCGGTGCATTAGTTTCTGAAATATCGTGGTCACCGTTTCGAAAAATGGTGTTTCGAGAAAAACGCGTTTGAAAGTTCGCGCATGTGATTTATACTTGTGAACCACTTCGAATATCGAAAAATCCTTTGGCACACATTTTCTACACATGTTGTAGATGTGTTTTATGAAGAAAAAAAAATCGATTTTTTCGACCCGAGAAACTAGAGGACCCCGTTAAATCAACCAATATATTTTTTTGATTCAATTGGTTTTTTTCTCAGTGTACCTCTTCGCTAAACTAGTAGTATTTGTATGTATAAAAAATCGTATGATATGCGCTATAGCCACTGAATCCAAAACCGTTTGATTTTTTTTTGTTTTGGATGATCCATATCCGAGATTTCATCAACAGCGCAGACCTACAATTCTTTTAGGACATTTTTTTAAGTACCCTTTTCGTCTATAAATAGTAACTTAAATAAGTTAAAAAAAAATTATAATGTATTTCAAAAGTGTATTTATTAAGTGTAACAACTTTCATATCAATATTTATAATATAAACCTATCAAAAAATTCATGAAAATAGCCTTTTTAGCGTCTAAAGTGAGAAGCCCCCTTAAGGCCTTAGGCCACAGTAACGGGTATAAAATCATGTGCGAATTTAACAATTTTTTTTCCTATGAAAAAGTGATTCACTCATAAAATTAATTACACAACTATTTAGTATGAATATCAAGCAATTTTTTTCCGATGTACAAAATGGCCAACTACTAATATTCTCTTTTGTTATCTTTTTTTAGGCGTTCCGCGGCGTGATATTTTGCATCCACAATGTTTTACCCAGAAAAAAAGACAAAAATTCTCGTCAATCTACATTAGAATACCTAGAGAGGTATGGACGGAATTAAAAAAAAATTGTTTCATTCAAAAGTTATTGGTATTTGAACTTAAGAAATGAATTTTCAGTGAAAAATTTCGTTATAACTGCTCATAAACTGCTCATAAAATGATACGTTTTCGATTAATCAGAAATTCCGTACGTACTTCTCTGCGAAATGCAATTAGGAACATAACGTTTGAATTTGAAATAAATCGAGTGAAAACTGTTGAAGTTATTTGTCACGCCAATTGGAAAAAAGCTGTTTCGAGAAGTTGCGAGTAGTCAACCATATTGTACACCGAAAGAAAAAGAAATTCCAACAGCTTGATATTCATACTAAATAGATGTGTAATTAATTTTATGAGTGTATTACTTTTTCATACGAAAAAAAAATTGTTAAATTTGCACATGTCTTTATACCCGTTACTGTTGCCTAAGGCCTTAAGTAAATGTAAAAATACAGGTAAACAATGTAACGAATATTGTAAGTGGAAAATGTCAAAGCAACGGCAAGACATGTGGAATAAATCTATCCTATTCGACTCTATTTTGTAGATTTGTCATAGATCGCTAAACAATAATCCTCGATGTTCGCGTGATTTCCATAGGTCAAATCTGCCAAAAGACATTTTGGGAACAAAAAAAACATTATTTTCGTTGCATTCCAACGATGCAAACATCATCGTTATTTGGACTGGAATTACCCGTATGGATAACTATATGACGACGTGTATAGTTAGACCGTTGCGCGGTATAACCGTAGAGATTTGCAGTGTACGCGGGAGCAAGGGCGAGAGAGCAAGAAGGAAATCCTTCCGTGTATGCAGTGTGGGTTGGCACAAGGAAAGGAGCGAGAAGATCTCTGGACGCTCCAAGGGGCGTGTGTGCGTGTGTTGTGTTTAAGAAAGCAGTAGATGTGTATACGTATAAGAAACAGAGCCAAGGAGAAAAAGAGAATAAGTGGACAGACGCGTCCCCATAGCAACACGACGCGAACTCGCGGCCATGGCTTTTCTTACTCTGGGGCTTTTGCACTACGTTCTTCACGTAACGCGACTGTACTATATTTGTTGGATGTACGATCCTGATGGACGGCCGTTCCAACGCTCGTTGTTACACGTTGCAGAACTTTTGTGTCACAATGTATCTTGGTAGACTAATATAAACTTCGTATCTCAGCTACGTTTGGGATATTTGAACAGCTAATAAGACGGCTATATTAGGCTTGAGACACCCCCCTGCCCGTCAAAACTCATTGGAGACCTAGACAAATTCAAATAGATGCTCCAAAACCCCCTTGAATACGTTTCATGAGCACTTGTAAGCTTTGGATCACCTCGCCAAGCTTCATTGGAAAATCGATCAGTTTAAGGTATTCCTTTCACGAACCCAAATATTGAACAATTAACTGATTTTCGTCTATAATCAAGGAAAAACACATAGCGCGGTATGCTGGTAAAATTTCATGGCAAGTTACCGAACTTTTAACGAGAATTTACGACTAAAAATCGTCTCATTTATAGGGCGCTTTATGGAGATCACACGTCAGACACATTTCTATATAATAACTTATTCACTAAATAACTCTAGATGTCATATAAACATAGACACTAGATTAACAATAAAAACAGGGTGTCACCGAATGATTAAAGAAAAAATCATGATAATACTTAGTATAATGTGACTAGTAGAAGAATTTTTGTTGCTGCGACTTTTCAGAGAAGATGTAAAAATGTCTAAATCTACTAAATTTGGGAGACCTTTTTTTCTTCCTGTTTATCGTTGGGTATAATAATTGATTGTGAATTTTAATTAAGCGCCATTGTAATTTACCAATAATTCAAAAGGGCCCTACTCATGCCCCTACAAAATACGGCCCTCCGCGAAAGGAATACCTCATTTAAGGCAGGATATACATTTAGACAGGAAAACAATTCGGGAAGCAATTTTGAGAGATTTTTTAAACTAACAAATAATTATTCTACATTTATCAAACTGTAGGGATACTTTAAGATACCAGTGTGAACGCTGAAAATTTTGGTGATTTTCGGGAATTTTTTGGAAGAAAAGTACTCAATAAAATTTTTCGGAAAATTAACAATATATTTGGCTATATTTGACCTATATTACATAATTATTTTATAGAAAAATTTTGAGATCCAAGCGACTTATGCGCTGCCTTCGGGGCGCAAAAAAAAGTTCCTCCACTGCTGACATGATTCCGGCCGATTGAGTAGCTAAAACCGAAAACGGAAAAAATGTCGTGAACTGGAAGGTATTTCCTGCAAAATGACGTAGGATTTTCAAAAAATATCAAAATCTAACAAAATGGCGTAGTTATGAAAAAATTCTGTTTTCTTGTCTATAAAATGGTTGTTTTTTTCAATGCCAAATCGTCAATTTTCATCCAATCAAACATATCCTACGTCATTGTAGAGTAAATATATTCAAGAGTACTCAGTTCAAATTTCAAGTCAATTGGATAATTGCTCTTTGAGTTACAATGTCAGCAAATTTGAAAAATCTCATTTCGAGAAAAACGCGTTTAAAGATTTAACTATTGATTTTTGCAAGATAAAATGATATTGATATAAAAGATAATGATATTCTTGAAAGTATAAACTGTCGAAAAAGGCAAAAAAATCGATTTTTCGGAAGTGTTACACTAGTATAGCCCCTTAATAGTATATTTAAGTATGCAAAACAATTTTTTTAATTCATTTATCCTCATAATGGCGGAGCTGTGGCAGAGTGTTACAGCAAGGTTGCCGCGGGAGTTACGAATCGGCGTGCAGTCTACCTTCCCGTAGACTTTGATTTGCAAAAATATTCAAAAATGTTTTCAGTTAGAACATGTATAGTTTCTATTTGACAGTAATTGAAATGAAGAAAATAGAAATTTAAGAGGATAACACGCATTTGCAAAACAAGTAAACATTTCATGCAACATTTCTATAAAATTTGGATTAAAAAGTATTTTTCTAATTTTACAAAAACAACCGTGCGGCACAGCCCCACAGTTGACGGGCTGTAACGTTTGAAGTTTCTCGAATTTCGCTTTGAAACTTTGGGAAAATATTCTACATATATAGTTCTATCGTTTAAGGAAAAAAAATTAATAGATTTTTCGATCGTTGTAAATGTATATCCCGCCTCAACGGAGAATATATACTTTGCTCATTATTATAAATGGGGAGCTGGCGAACAAAATCGGACTTATTCACACTGAGTCAGCCTTTTTTTCTCGTATTCTTCCAGCATACCTTTATAAGCTCCCGAAATATTTTGCATAAAATCTGGCTCTAAACACCTTAAAATTTATTAAAAACTGCCTTTCAAGCAGAAAAGGACTTGCCCATGACCGGCTGAATGAAAAATACATTGCATATCCATTTCCAATCGAAAGAGTTTGTATAAGATTTGAATTGATAATAAAAAAACAAATTTATATTCAATTTAAAAAATCTGTTTTACTTCATAACTGCATATGTCTATAAGATTTTCATTCGAACACGGAGTTGTCCACCATTCTCATTTCGAACCGGACTTGTCCAAAATAAAAATAAGAATAAACAATTGGTAGTTAGAGGGCACAACCGTAAAATTTTTACAAAATCGTTTTTTTGGATACACTTAAAAAATTCTTTAAACCTTAAAAAATGTTATGCATATTCGTTTATAGCTGAAAAAACAGTTTCAAAGTGGTTTACGAGCTATTTTTTAGGGGAGTTTCGGGCGCTGAAATCGCCTTCTGTGATGCCACGCCGGCAGACGCAGGGCCAGCTACACAAAATACCGTCCAAAAATTTAATCCTGAAGTAAAAATCGTTCCCAACGAGACTCACGTAACCCATCGACTCCAGAAGCTTACGTGCTTCTGCAAAAGCACTCGTGCATTTGTTTCCTAGCCGGTACCGAAAACTTCAAACACATTTTTCTCAAAACCATTTTTTCGAAATCGGCATGAGGCAGAACTCGAACATTTTTCGTCCAATCAACTTGAAATTTTAACCGTAGCTTCTTAGATTGCTTTAACAGTCAAGTACGAGCGCTTTTTTCCATTAATTGAAAATTGTAAAAAATATATCACTTTTTATATGAAAATGATGGTCGAAAAAACGAACTTTTTTCAAACTCGTTTCTATTTTTATTTTCATTATTTTTTCATTTTCCCCCGTACCTAACTGCTAAAACTAATATAATTAACGAAAATATTTCACCCTTAGTTCCAGGATTAAATTTACGACAGTTCTAAACTGCGTGCCGCGGAGAGGGTTCGCTGAAACCCAGTAGTGCTATTGCGGCTCGTGCGGCGCCATTTTGTTTTCATTTGACAAATACATTTTTTTTACGTACTTCAATATATACCTAATAAAGCCTAAAAGTTCTTTTGACCACGTATTTCATTACTTTAAAAAAAAATCCAAAGAAAACGGTTGTAAATGGGCAGTTACAGTGATGTCCCCTTAAGGGGTCTTTTCACTTTAGACGCTAAAAATGCTATTTTCATGATTTTTTTTATAGGTTTATATTATAGATATTGATATGAAAGTTGTTACACTTAATAAATACACTTTCGGCATACATTTAAAAACATTCATTTATTTATTTAAGTCACTATTTATAGACGAAAATGGTAGTTAAAAAAATGTAGATCTGCGCTGTTGATGAAATCTCGGAGATGGATCATCCGAAACAAAAAAATGAAACGGTTTTAGATTCAGTATGTTAATGGCTATAGCACATATCATACGATTTTTGATCTATGCAATAATAACAAAATGGCGGACATTTTGCGAAAAAACAAAACAACGTGTTTTTTCACCGTTTTCGGCAGAAAAAGTAGTGAATATCAAAATTTAAAAAAATCCTCGATATGCGCTATGGCTATAGTTGTAAAGAATATGTGGTTACAATTTCATAAGGATCGGTTCAGTAGTTTCGAAGATTTTATCAACAAGCCGTCGACAAACGTTGTTTCGAGAAAAACGCGTTCAAAGTTTGTTTGGGTTACAAAAATACGTTACATTTTTTTACATGTATTTCTAAAGTGTATTTATGAAGTGTAACAACTTTTACATCAATATCTATAATATAAACCTATCAAAAAAATGCATTCAAATAGCCTTTTTTAGCGTCTAAAGTGCCCAGATAGACAGTCGTGATCATCACGCCATGCATACAATTGATGAAGCAAATTTTACAGCATATTGACTACATGTCATGATGCAAAGCCGTGAACTCATTTAGTATAGTGAATGTACAAAGCATTTTGATCTCAATATGTCGTTTACAAATGCATCGTACGTTTGAAGCACGATGAACTCATATCGCTGTGCTCAAGTGTCCACAATTAATATCTGCAAATTTTACGTCATATGGAAGTCATCCAATGACTGTGTTGATGAATTCACTGGGTTAGCACTGGTAGTAGACATGCCATGCAAGCAATATGACGGCGATATGCATGTTTGTCAGTGATACATTCGATGGGCGCAACATGACGGCGATATGCATGTTTCTCAGTGATACATCCTATGACGGTGATATGCATGTTTCTAAGTGATACATTCATTGAGTGCAATATGACGGCGATATGTATATTTTGTCAGTGATACATCCCAGGAGCACAATATGATGGCGATATGCATGTTTCTCAGTATTACATTCCATGACGGCAATATGCATGTTTTCAGTGATACATTCGGTGAGCGCAATATGACGGCGATATGCATATTTCTCAGTGATACATCCCATGAGCGCAATATGACGGCGATATGCGTGTTTCTGTGATACATCCTATGACGGTGATATGCATATTTCTAACAAGGAGAAGGCAGACCCAGATAGACAGTCGTGATCATCACGCCATGCATACAATTGATGAAGCAAATTTTACAGCATATTGACTACATGTCATGATGCAAAGCCGTGAACTCATTTAGTATAGTGAATGTACAAAGCATTTTGATCTCAATATGTCGTTTACAAATGCATCGTACGTTTGAAGCACGATAACTCATATCGCTGTGCTCAAGTGTCCACAATTAATATCTGCAAATTTTACGTCATATGGAAGTCATCCAATGACTGTGTTGATGAATTCACTGGGTTAGCACTGGTAGTAGACATGCCATGCAAGCAATATGACGGCGATATGCATGTTTGTCAGTGATACATTCGATGGGCGCAACATGACGGCGATATGCATGTTTCTCAGTGATACATCCTATGACGGTGATATGCATGTTTCTAAGTGATACATTCATTGAGTGCAATATGACGGCGATATGTATATTTTGTCAGTGATACATCCCAGGAGCACAATATGATGGCGATATGCATGTTTCTCAGTATTACATTCCATGACGGCAATATGCATGTTTTCAGTGATACATTCGGTGAGCGCAATATGACGGCGATATGCATATTTCTCAGTGATACATCCCATGAGCGCAATATGACGGCGATATGCGTGTTTCTGTGATACATCCTATGACGGTGATATGCATATTTCTAACAAGGAGAAGGCAGACCCAGATAGACAGTCGTGATCATCACGCCATGCATACAATTGATGAAGCAAATTTTACAGCATATTGACTACATGTCATGATGCAAAGCCGTGAACTCATTTAGTATAGTGAATGTACAAAGCATTTTGATCTCAATATGTCGTTTACAAATGCATCGTACGTTTAAAGCACGATGAACTCATATCGCTGTGCTCAAGTGTCCACAATTAATATCTGCAAATTTTACGTCATATGGAAGTCATCCAATGACTGTGTTGATGAATTCACTGGGTTAGCACTGGTAGTAGACATGCCATGCAAGCAATATGACGGCGATATGCATGTTTGTCAGTGATACATTCGATGGGCGCAACATGACGGCGATATGCATGTTTCTCAGTGATACATCCTATGACGGTGATATGCATGTTCCTAAGTGATACATTCATTGAGTGCAATATGACGGCGATATGTATATTTTGTCAGTGATACATCCCAGGAGCACAATATGATGGCGATATGCATGTTTCTCAGTATTACATTCCATGACGGCAATATGCATGTTTTCAGTGATACATTCGGTGAGCGCAATATGACGGCGATATGCATATTTCTCAGTGATACATCCCATGAGCGCAATATGACGGCGATATGCGTGTTTCTGTGATACATCCTATGACGGTGATATGCATATTTCTAACAAGGAGAAGGCAGAGCCTGGATGTCGCAAATCGGGTTCGCCTTTCGCGTGGTGAAAGTTGAAGACCTCCGAATTAACGTCGCTTTTGATTTTTGTTCCAATAAGCCTTAGTTACTGAGATATCGCGATTTGAAAATTTGGGAGTTTCGTCTCGTGCCTAGAGTACGTTGAGCGTTGACACTTGAGACAAGAGCGGCCGTAGCTAATACGGGAAGACGTTAGACCGCCACTCTGAAAGTTCACGGTTCGCGTCCCTATGCTTTTTTTTATTCAATTTTTTTTTAAATTTTATAATCTCTCATAAGACTTTACATGTGCAGGTAAATAAGAAAATTCGAAAATATGTTTTACTAGTTTTATTTGTCTATTATATTAAAATAATTAATCCAATAATGAAGTCACAATTACAAAGCAAAATAATATGGTATAAAAAATAAATAATTAATATGATTCACAGGAAAGCATATTTGAAGATCTATATCTTCAAATATGCTTTCCTGATAGAATTTATAAGGTTAAATATGGTTGCGGTGGTATTACGTTCATTTTATGTTCGTGATGTCGTAAGCCTTTGTGCTACCCTTGCTTTTACGATGGTTTCCACCCTCCAATTTGTCACCATACTGATCTGATAGAAAAAGAATCAGAATAATTACCTGCCGCGAAATTTGCAAGTGTGAATTAGATTAATTATTTATTTTTTATACCACATTACTTTGCTTTCTCATTGTGACGTGATTAATAGATTAATTATTTGTTATACAATATTATTTTGCTTTGTAATTGTGACTTGATTATTAGATTAATTATTTGTTATACAATATTATTTTGCTATGTAATTGTGAATTCATTATTGGATTAGTTATTTTAATATAATAGATGAATTAAACTAGTAATACATATTTTCGAATTGACTTCTTTACCTGCACATGCAAAGTCTTATGAGAGATTATAAAAAAAAATAAAAATAAAATTCAAAAAAAGCATGGGGACGCGAAGCGTGAACTTTCAGAGTACCAGTCCGCCGTCTTACTGTATTAGCTACGGTGGCTCTTGTCTCAAGTGTCAACGCTGAACGTACTCTACGCGCGAGCCGAAACTCCCACATTTTCAAATCGCGATATCTCAGCAACTAAGGCCTATTGGAACAAAAATAAAAAGCGACGTTAATTCGGAGGTCTTCAACTTTCACCAGGCGAAAGGAGAACCCGATTCGCGAAATCCGGCCTCTGCCGTCTCCTTGTAATTGATACATTCGACGAGCGCAATAAGACGGCGATATGTATATTCATCAGTGACACATCCCATAAGCGCAATATGATGGCGATATTCATCCAAATCCAGAATGATACAAATACGCAGATACAAAGAAAATTTGTACAAGTGTTAGAATGGCTAGGTAGGTAGCGCGCTCGGCTCTCGATTTAGAAGACGTGGTTCAAACCGTAGGTAGGTACAAAATTTAACTAGGCAGAATACGTTTTTAATCCATTTATCATATAGGCAGGAACATCAATAAAGCGTATGGGGATAATAAAAATCCTACCAGATTTTTTTTATCAATATTTTTGGATTTTTTTTTATTTTTCACGCTATGACACTCAAATGAGCTCCATATGAGCACAGCATAGTTACGTCACGCCATGCCGCTATTATGACCTCCGTATGAGTACAGCATATTTACGTCACGCCATGCCGCTAATATGAGCTCCGTATGAGTACAGCATATTTACGTCACGCCATGCCGCTAATATGAGCTCCGTATGATCGCAGCATAGTTCCGTCACGCCATGCCGCTAATATGAGCTCCGTATGAGCACTACAGTTTCTTCACGCCGTGACACCCATATGAGCCCCATATGCACTCACTTATTGTTAGATATTCGTGAGCCAAATTTGCTAGTCTGATGAATTCACTGCATGCATATTCGCGTGAGAACAACTTTGCTTCATTTGGATGTATTATTGTGAATCATCATGTGATGCAAATATGACTTCAACGGGAGCACTCATAAGGGATACACAGCTGTGAGACTTTCTATGCTGCAGTGATGATGTACATATGATGCCAATATGAGGTACATCTGTCTATCTGGGTGAGGAGACCCCTCAAAGCTTGAAAATTCGAGCTCATCTGTATTTGGTTATTTTGGTTTTTGGCCAGTTTTGTTGGCCAGCTCCACAGATGATATTTTAACAATTCGGATAGATCCACATTATGACTGGTTTGTTTTTCTTTCTTGTGCTTTCAGAATCCGTGCGAAGCTCATACGCAGCAGGAGACCGCGAAATCGAAGATGGCGGAAGTCTGGCCGTAGTAGAGGAAAAATACTGGAGATGAAGCGAACGGGCTTGTAATCCTGGAGAAAGGAAGGAAGAGAATGAAAGAATGAGAGAATGAGAGAAAAAAAGCAGTAAAACCGAGACAAGCACAGCTACTTGATGACACTAACCCGTAGATCCGAACTTGTGGGCTATTTTATATGCATACCGCAAGCTCCTATCTACCGGTACATGTAGTCAGGCCGGCGTTAAAGAGAATTCGCCCCGTCGCCCTTCTATCCGACGTCCCTTCGTTGCGCTTCGCCGTTTTTATTTCCGAAACGATACACGGCGATGTATGAGCAACGATCAACACTCTCGTCATGCGATTCGGCACCTTGCGTTTGAACGACTACCGTTGCGTCGTCGTTGATGAAGGAAACGAGATGGAGTACTATTAAAGAGCAGCGGAGGGAGGGACAGCGAGTAAAAATAACGGAAGAAAGAACTGAAGCTGGAGGATCTTGAAGCTTTCGACGCGGAAGCTTATTGCTAGAACTCTGATCGATATATACGATCCTATGTTAATAGCCCGATTACAGATCGCTTTTTTCCTACGAATGTTTAGAAGTTTCCTCTCTGTTTTATTTTTCTTTAATTTTCCCGACACGAAGTATTTGTACGACGTTTTTAAATAGTCGCCGGTATCGTTAACGGGAGGGTAGGGGTTTCAGCGTGAAAAAAAACACTTTTTTGCGATTTTTTTTCATCTATATGGATAGAGTAAATTTATTGAAACCTTTTGTACATTGGTAAGTGTCATTTCAAGAACATTCCGTAAAATTTGTACGCGAAAATATTCACAAACAAGCCGATGACAAAGCTTTTTCAAGAACGCCTTTGGAAAACACGATTTGCGGTGTTCACTGTATCTCAGCTAGAAATTATCTGAAATCAAGTACCATTAAAATTTAGTCAAAGTATCATCAAATCCTCCCCCCAACGGTCTTAGATCATTTTTTTTTCATTTCTAAATTTTTGGTGGTCATGTAAAGTGAAAAGTGCTATTTTCACGAAAAATTGCGCCATTTTGGGGGTGGAAAACCCCCTCAATGTAAAAAAAATCTCAAACTAACCGTTGGGGGGAGGTATTTTATATGTAGAAAGTGGGTACCAAGTTTGAAATAAATCGGTCATATAGTTTTCAAATGGCAGTGAACACGGACTTTGAAAAAGTGGTTTCGAGAAAAACGCGTTTTAAGTTTAGAGAAGTCGGAGCTACAGTGTCAGAGGAGCGGGACTAAATAGTCAATAACTTCGAGAGTTTTGCTCTGATTGACTTGAAATTTTAGGATTATTTTCTTGAAATGTTTAACTATAAGAAAAGACAAAAAAAAAATCGATTTTTCAAAAGTGCAAACCCCTATCCTCTCCTTAAGCTCGCTAATTATTGCATTATAGACGTAGAAGCGGTACACATGCATTACACAGCTTCGAAAGGTCAAATTTTTTAGACTGCACCTTGATAGGTGTCTCAATGTTTAAATGCAATGAATTGTTTTTTTTTCTTCAATTTGTTCTATTTCTCATTCGTAGATTCAGGCTACGAAAATCATTCGAACGATATTTGAGGATCACTTAGAGATCTACAACCAAGAATTGAAAATAAATAAGTATTTTGGATAATGATAAAAATAAGAAAAGCAAATTTACTTCATTCCGATGATACGAGAAAAATATTAGAACGTTGAATAAGTTCTCGCTGTTTTCCAACAGATGGCATAACCATAACTGCGTGCGTAAAGTTTAAGATGGTAACGCATCTATGAAGAAGCGCTATAGGCAAGCTTGAAATTCTGTGTGTCCTTTCGCCGAGGTTAAACAAATTTTTTTTCATAATGTCAAACATGTCAAATTTCGTGTCAAGAAAAAGAGTATCTGCGGGGGATTTTACTGCATTACTTTATTTTTTAAAAAATCTACAGCTGAAGGGCACAGAATTCTCATTGGGACTTACGGCGACCATGCTCTGTCGGAAACATGCAAAGATTGGTTTAGACGCTTAAAAAATAATCGATTTGATGTGTTAAATTGGAGGCATTGCCGCAAATGGGGTTACTTTGAACACGTTTTGGAAGTTATTTGTAGGTCACTTTTTTTTGACATCCTAAATTCCAACTTTTTTTGCCTAAGTAGAACAATGTGTTCTTTGGCTATCAAATGTATATGAAAATCAAGCCCCACCACACCCCACAGTTTTATAGTTTTACGAAAAAACTGCCAAAGTAACCTCGAGTGTGGGGTTTTTTTGACATTATTTTGATAAAAAAAAATTAATATTTTATGCATTATACATGGGATTAAATGAAAAACAACGATTTTTTACAATCACATCGTCATCTTCATTATGGAAACATATTAAATAAAAATATCCAGCACCTGGGGTAACTATTGGGAGTACAAATAAGACTCCGCCGTTTGACCAAAGATGGCCCCACTAGGAGGTTATGGTTGAAATTGTCAGATGTAAAACGTCATGTTGTAAGGTTGGACATCTGGCAAGACCATAACCTTGAAATATTAGCGATTTTGTATCAGCATCACATAATTTTGTCGATCACAGTAATGTCGAGTTTTGAGCCGAATAAGCGTTATTTGCGGGAACTCTTGCGTTTGGCACGAATCTCCCTCCAATAATGTTTGCAATTCCGCCTCTTCGTTTCGGCCTTCCGCTACGTTCATTGTCTTCGGCGTTAAACTCACCGTTCTTAAACTTTTTAAACCACCCACGACAACTTCTCTCACTTAAATCAGCCTCACCATGTGCTTCTACAAGCGATCGATGCGCCTCAGCTGCAGATTTCTTCAAATTGAAGAATTAAAGAAGAGTTATAAAGTTCCCGCTAATGACGCTTATTCGGCTCAAAACTCGACATTTTCGCACGAAAAAAAATGTGATGCTGATACAAAATCGCTAAGATTTCAGGGTTATGGTCTTGCCGGATGTCCAACCTGACGATATGACGTTTTACATCTGACAATTTCAACCATAACCTCCTGGTGGCGCCATCTTTTGTCAAACAGCGGAGACTTATTTGTATTAGTTTATCTTATTTATCAGTCTTATAATTATCATTGAGATCAAAATCAACTTGAGCAACATTACAATCAACTTTAGCAACGTTATAATAAACGTGAACAACAAATTTGAGCAACAATAGAAAAAAAAGTATTTTGGCGCTATTTTTGCGTATTTTGGCGTTCTGTTAAAGTAGCCCCAAAAACTGTCAGTTACCCTTGACACACTTATATTTGGCACACTTATGACAACCCGTCGGTCGGTTTTCTGTTGAAAAAAATCCGGGATACACTTTAAACATTTCTCAATATTAAAATTATTATAATTATTATTATTAATTAAAATTATAATTAATAATAACCTATTAAATTAATTAAATTAATAAATAAATAATTAAATAAAAATTATAATTAAATAAAAGCAAAATTAAAATTCGGAAAGTATACAATTTAATCGTTGTATAAAGTTATTGAAAACTGTCAGTTTTAGGAAAGTGAACATTTTATTTAAAATTCGTTCGGGTCAAAATGACCCAGTGTGTCAAAGAAGGTCTAATGTCAATGTAAGCCCGTTTTACGGTACTTCATGAAGACTCATGTCAAACGCTAGCTGAACTTGCAGAATCATTAGGAGTTGATCACACAAGTTTCGAAACGTTTGAAAGCATTAGAAATTATTTTATAATAAAACGTCAATTTGCACGAAAAAAAAAAACAGCGAGAACTTATGCAACATCCCGATATAAAATTTATTTTATATTATTTTATTTTTTATTATATTTATTTCATTTGATATTTTATATTAAATTATGTTTACCGACTAGGCGTGATTTACGTGTCGATTTTGTTTCTACTATCGTCAATAACGTCAACTCCAATTGTATCGATCTCTCGGTGTACGTTTTTTCTTAGCTCGGCGTTGAGTCGTTACAATCCTAAACGTTCCATAGACAAATACGTTTCTCCTTGCAGCGGCGATGCCTGGGTGAGGTAGTAGGTTGTATAGTTGGGAATGTAAAATTCGCAGTTAAGAAGTCCACTGTACAACTTGCTAACTTTCCCGGTCGTCGGCGCCCCGGCGTTGGATCTTCGCGCCGCTCCTCACCGAATAATGCGAACGGAATCACCATAACGGCGCTCGCGCGTCTTCACATTATCCACGAAATGAACGAAGGATGCAATTTTGTAGTCACGAAAATTCGCGGCGAGAATGTTATCTTGTAATTTCCGAAGGGAGGAGAAGGCAAAGCATTTCCTACTGAAGATTGAGATGGGGGGGGGGGGGGGGGGTAGAATAGTAACGATGTAATACACGATTAAGAACGATAAAGGGGGAAAATAAGCACAGAAATTAGATTAGTAGATAGAGAGAGCAATGGCGGGCAGGCAATTTTTTAATGCCTGCCGCTTCGCCGGTTCCCTGAGACCCTAACTTGTGACGTCGCGTCTGATATCTCACAGGCTAGATTCTCTGGTATTGGCGATGAATTCTACTGTGGTCGGTTCGATTCGTTGATTGTTGTACCGTTCTTTTCTGTCGTACTACATCACTCCTATACTTTTTTTTACCCCGTTGTCACAAGTACCTCAGGATTGACAGTTCGTAAGGAATTGTAAAAAAAAACACCAAAGGCAATGATCATTGAACGGCAGGGAGGGTTAGACAGAGAGAGAAGGCGAAATTGGACTAATCGGTATTATCGGTTAAGAAATCGTGACAGTGTAACGAGTCGAAATGGTTCGATACGAGTCGAAGGGTTAAAATACGCTAACCAGTCTGATTTTTTCATGTAAAATCAAACAAAGCACTCGTGAAGGACAGAAAATACATTTTTGAAGTTTTATTTTTATTTTTTTTACATTTTTTTTCAACGGTTGAAAATGTCTTCGAAAAAATGGAGTCCTCACGGTGTACACGGTTGTGGCCGTAGATATTATCTGAATCAAAATTTGCAAAAAGATTATCGATCAGTATAAAAGCCGCTATCTTGCTATGGAGGGATTTTCAAAGGGGTAACACCACTCTAGAGTTAGCAAACAAGGCCTGAATTTGATAATTTTTTTTTAGAATATTGAAAAAGAGATCGGGTTTCTTTTTTCAGTGTCTATTAAGGGGTGAGATGCAGTCAGAGGCGTGAAAAAACGAGCATTTTCAATATTTTTTTTAATAGTAATTAAATTTGTTTTACAAAAGTGGTTACACAGACTTTTTATGTTTTATTTTAACTCGACTTGTACAAATTTTCAAAGAAAAATATTGATTATTTATAAAAAATATGGCCATCTTTGTCAGACCCCCTTCGGCATGTAGTGCTTTGCGGTGACCATCATAAAATTTTACTGGATCATGTAAAATCACGAAACCAAAAAAATCATTAGAGTAATAATAAATCTAATCCTTAAGGCGTTACCCCCACTTGTAGCGCAAAAAAGGCCTTTTTCATGAATTTTTTTAAAGAAAACTACAAAACTTTTTTAATCGATCAATATACCATCAGAACACATCTTGAAGAACTTTCAGTAATTTTTTTATTGAAAAATATTACATTGTTTAGTGGCAAATGGCCGTCAATGAAATAATGTTTTTATATACACGGTATTAGTCAAATATAAGTATAAACTAGTCTTTAATCGAAGGATTTTAAAAAATATTCATTTTTCACAAAATGGCGGACAGTCAAAGTTAATGGTTCGATTTTAACGAAAAAAAACGGCCGTTTTTTGGCCATAAAACGGCCATTTTTTCGAAAAAAAAATCGAACGATGAAAGACTACATTTTTATGTATTAAATAAGCCTGCAAAATTTCAAGAAGATCGGTTCATTAGTGTTCGAGTAATCTTGGTCACCGACTTCAGAAATGCCATTTTGAGAAAAACGCGTTTAAAGTTTAAATTTCAGTTTACACGAAGAAAATATTTTTTTTTGTAAACTTACATAAAGTCATCTATTCCGGACCCATACGGAAGTATGGGCCCGGATACTTATACTTCAAAAAAATGCAATAAAAAAAATCGATTTTTTCAAAATCGCACGTGGGGGTAACCCCTTAATCGAAGCTCTTTTTTTTCAAAAATTAACATAATGGCGGCTTCCGACAGATAACTTTCGATTTTCGACCAAAAAATCTCGTTTATTGTTCGTTCAAATCGCGCGTTTATTGTTAAAAAAATATAGAAATTTTCAACAGAAATGAAAATCCTTCGATTAAGGACTAGTTTTTAATGCTATCAATAAGCACACCAAATTTGATCAAAACCCATCGAGTGGTTTTTGAATTATAATGGTCACCGATTTGCAAAACATAGTTTCGGGAAAAAAGCGTTTAAAGTTTTTCGATGTGGATACGGTATTATATGTTCGTAAAATTTTTAGCTCGATGGATGAAGCTAAACAGTTTTTATGTATATTGATCCGCTGAATCCGAATATCACAATATTTTTGCCGAAAAGTCGAGCATTCAATTGTTTATAGCCAATTGTTAAAACAATTGTTAAAAAAATTTAAGTTTTTTCTGACGAATTATTTTCTTTCAAACATTTTGGGCAATTTTTAAACGAAAGTATTTATAAAATTTTGCTAAAGTTCATAGTTTTTGATTAATACATTGTTGCAAATTTCTGAAAGAGTTTTCCAATTGTACACTTGATTTATGTATAGAAATACTAATTAAAAAATTACTTACATCGAATCATCAATTCCTGGCCCATACAATAGGGCTTCCGCCGATGTGGAAGCTTCCAAAATATCAATTTGTTGTTGTCTTCGAAGCATTCTGCCTTCCCGGGTATTATCGTTTGCGCGTTTGTCAGCCGCTACCTGCCATGGGGACCCGACGCCCCTTCACTAATTGTGGGATATCCCGGAAACTATTCATCGGATTGACTTGAAATTTTCAGGGAATATTTTCGAAACATCATACTTCAAGAAAATGTTTTAAAAAATCGATTTTTTTTTATTCTGGCTGCATCTCACCCCTTAAACACATATTGAAGTATGTAAAAAAAATTCTATTACTTTTTTTATAAAAAATGGCGGCGACAAAGCCCGTCTTCAAGAACGCCTTTTTTCGATACCTCCACGGGCGAACGTGGAACTCCGAAAGCATAAGAGCTAGAACAAAAACGTTATTTTTTCCTTAATCTATATGTTATTGGCTAGAGAAGTACATAAGGGTTGTTTTAAATCATTTTTTGCGGAAGTGGCACGAGTTTGAAAAAAACCTCTTTTTTCGACAAAAAAATTTGCAGTAATTTGTTTATAAAAAAAAAGTTTGAATTCAATCAAAAAATGGCTATGTACTGTTTTAGATAATGTGATTGTGAAGCTACAGTGAAAGTTTCAAAGCAATTCATCGAACGGTTTTAGAGCAGCGTTTCCGCCAAGATTGAAAAAAGTGATTTCAAGAAAAACGCGTTTAAAGTTTTATAAGTACATAATAATTTTATAAGTATATAAAAAGTATATTTTCTATAAGTATATAACATTTAAAAATTTCGTTCTACCTCTAATCCGCGATGCCTGCACCATAAGGGATAACACCATCCTAGAGTGGTGCTATCCCATAAATCAAAAGTGACAAAATGGCGGCGGTTTGCAAAAAGTATTAAATATGGCCTATTTTTTGACAGTTGTTCGTTAAACAAAATATTATGATTACAAAAGAAAAAGCTTCCATAGCAAGATGAAGAATGACGTGAGGAATATTGTGTCAAAATTTGAGAGGGATAGCTTGAAAACTCTTCCTTTGAGAGTGTACACCGTTTTGAAAAACGATATTACGAGAAAAACGCGTTTGAAGTTTCGGGTGCGGAATTTTCATATAAATTGTCTACTTACGTTTATGTAAGTATACGAACAGGATGTTTATAACCGCATATACCATCGGATAATGCAAAAAACGATTTTTTTGAAAATTCTACACTGTGATGATCTCCCTTAAGGGAGCTTGCTACTTTGTCGGGCCACAACATGTTTGATTTTTCACCAATTTTTTATGCGAAGAATAATAAATATAGGATTTTTTTATTTGGTGTGTTGACTAAGCGGTCTTTATCAAACATGATCATATTTTTCGAAGTTTGACAAAACATGGTACTGAGAGTGGGAGGAGCAACGTACGTGGGTGCGCCGGCGATGATATTCTTCGCTTGCGGAAGTCCCAAGTCCTGAACAGGTGATCTGAAGCAAAAACATCAAATATATTTTTACTTTGTACAATATTGTGTATAATTCGAACTAGAATCAAGAAAGAAAAATGAAAAATAAAAAAATAGTGAGCGATCAAAGGGGAAGTTTAGTTTTATAGCAAACATTTTTGCACTTTTACGTTCATAAAATAAAAACGTTTGAATATTTTTGGATAATTCTAGTTCAACTGATGGAGACGTTTCTTGTACACGTGCTTGCCAAATTTCATAACGATTGCTCATCTAGGGCGTGTAGGAGCACTTCCGCATATTTGGAAAACGTGGTTTCGAGCAAAACGCGTATAAAGTTAAACTAAAGTTTATGCGCGAATAAAATGAAAAGTTTCATACTTACACCTTGTGTGCTATGCCAAGACCATAGAGTACACCTTTCTTTTCTTTCCGATACAGCAAAATAAAAAAATGTTGGCCCACAGCAGAAATCTCCCCTAAGGATGCTTAAAAGATCCCCAGGCAAACCCAGCTGAATATATCAATTCTCTAATATATGTCGTAGATGTAAAGTAAAATTAGTCGTCGGTGGCATAATATATAGACGAAGCCTAAAATGTGCAGTTCGATGAGGTTTTCTCCTAATGATCGTTTTACCTGTACTTGTCAATATTCCACTTCATTAGGGCAAAAGCGTTCTGCCGTCATATAGAAGGCGGCATCTACAAAAAGAATTGAAAATGCGTTTTTGGCACCGTTGGAATCAGTACAAAATTTCCCATCGTTCTGTATGTTAAAACACATTTTCGATTTTTTGTGTAGATGCCCCCTTCTTCCATTACGGTAGCGTTCGACGAATATGCCGCGCCCTACGAGCGCCGCAATTTTTAAGCCACTCAACTGTTGGCCGTGGTGCCATACAGTTTGATAAGGAGATACGGGAGAATCGAACGAAAAAATACGCAGTATATCAATGCGTTGCAATTATGTACAATACCATTATGTAGTAAACGTGACGAATTCCAAAAAAGTTTCTTCCATACGTAAACTAACCGCACAACATTTTTTGTCAACTTTCTGTACCACTGTTCCATTGCGCTTTTTCTCATCGTGTCACAAAAATGACGTCGGAGTTGGCATCGTTGGAATGCAACGAACATCAATTCTTCTTAATTACTCAAATTTGCTTTGGCCGTTTTAGGCTGCGAAAATCGCTTAAACGTTTCTACTCATTCTTATTAGAAATTGGCGACCTCAGTTTGGCCAAAAAGGCATCGGGTATTGACGAAAATAGAGAAACGACAAATAGACAAAAAAATCTCGTTACATTTCAACGATGCAAACTTCAACGTCATTCTGACAATGAAACAGCGTCCCATAAGAACATATGCAGAACTACTTTAAATACAAAAGTCTTATAACCCTTCAATAAGTTATATCGGAGCGGTATAAAATTGTGCACGCGAACGCACCTAATTTTGGTAATTATTTACTTTAGTGACTTTTCCGAAAAATGAATCCGACATTTTTTTGTGCTATTCTCTCAATAATTGTGTTATAAATTATATTCAGACTTAATTGTGTTATATATGATATTCAGATATGATATAAATGATATTCAGAAAAAATGCTATTCAGACGGGGGAAGCTGAAATTCACCCTCCCATAAATAATTATGGGGTTTTGAAGTTCGCGGAAATACGTGACAAAATAGGGCGTGACTTTTCCGAAAAATGAGTCTAAAATTTTTTCGGCTATTCACTTATTAATTGGATTGTAAATGATGATATTTAGTCGGAGGAAGCTGAAATTTACCCCTCCCGCCCCATAAAAAGTTATGGAATTTCGAAGTTGGCGAAAACACATGATAAAATAGGAATAGCGAGTTTTGTACATTTCGTGCATTCGGTTTTCGTACATTTCGAACGTATTCGTACATACATTTGAAATGTATACAATACAGCAAAATAAAAACATACGTTGCTCGTATATTTGTAAACTTGTAAACACAAGAGCGTCGTCAATAAGAGTGAAATAAATTGTCCGCTCTTCCGTCGAGCGTTCGCAAAACTTCGGGATTAGGCACATGCCTTATTTATGGCAATTCGTGAAATGTATCGCAAGTCTTTCTAAAACTTCACGTATAAAATTTGGCGGTCATCCTGGTGCGGGGGAAAAGCACACCTACTCCGGTAACATTTCCGGGTTGGATTTTTCTTTCCGCATTGACGTCTTCAGTGCCGTCGACTGCCCACACGACAGACACGCCAACATTACACCAATTCCGATCTCGATCTTCTATTATTCTTCGATCTTGTGTTTTTGAAAAATACAAAATTACTTTTAACGTTTTTTGTTGATGAAAAATGTCAACCTCCCCCGATTGAATATCATCATTAATAACCCAATTAATAAGAAAATAGTAGGAAAAAAATGTTTAACTCATTTTTCGGAAAAGTCGCTAAAGTAAATAATTACCCAAATTTGGATCACCGTGATAACATTTTTGTAAAATCCCCGTTCATCGTCAAACAACCATAACTCGAAGAAAAACCTATGGCAGGCTCTTACTCCGCATAACTTCCCGTAGCGTTGATTATTAAACGTGTAACGAAGTTTTTGTCTATTTTTATTTTGGATCGATTAGATTTTGTTTCCTCTTTATTTCAACGTCGATAGCGCGAGCCTGAATACTGAGTGCGTATCACAAACCGTATCATGTCGCGCGTCAATCACTGTGTATTCCAAGAATATAAAAATACAGAATTAAAATGTACATGTCGTATACAAGCGTAATGTATACGATATAACGCCTTCGTAAACTTTTCTTCTATCGATAATAAACTTATCCGTACATTTGTAATCTATCTACAAACCTTTTCGCTATGTAATAATCAAAGAAAATCGTATGCGTAGCACGTAGTTCTTGATTTTTTTATGTTAGTAGATAAGACTTTCGTGCTCTTTAGCTCAATTCGGTGATCGGGGATGCTCATCACGCGTGTCAAATTGCGCGAGTTACGAGGATCGCCGGAAGAGTCGATTTTGTTAAAAATAACGGAAAAAGTGAAATATCGTTTCTGAAAATCAACGATTCTGTGTTTTGTTAATTTACATTTTTTTTTCTTCTCGAGCGTTTGTATTTTGCATAGAAGACACTTGTTAAATGTTGGATTCGAAAATTCGTGGAAAGGGACGATCAAAAGTATCGTCGGCCTTCTTCGACGAGTCTGCTCAGTTCGCCGGCCGAATAGCCGAGCAGTTGTTTGAGATCGCATACGAATTTGTAAACGAAACGCTTCCCGTGAACCTTCGATATCATGTCACCGTCGTAATAGTAACGAAGTGCGCGTGACAATTTCTCATAGTTCATCGACGGTTTGTTTTTACGGGCGCCCCACAATTGTGCCACGGCTTCCGGCTGGTTAAGTTTGAATTCACCCTCCGTCCCGACCCATCGTATGGCGTCTCGATGCTCACGATCGGTCAGCAATTCCAACAAAAACTGCCACAGTTGTATCTGACCGCTGTTGACCGTGCGACTCGAGGCGGCTAACGTTATCGACGTGCTGTCAACGTTCGTAAGTGGCATACCGACCAAGCGTGCGTGCTGGTTCAACGACGTTCGGGACTTGGGGGTCTTCTGGTTTCGCGACTTCATCGACTTGTCCCCGCCGGATGTGTTCTCGATCGACGCGTTCATGCCATCCTTCTGCACTACCGCTGTATCCGACGAGGGAAAGAGTTCATCTCACTTCTTCGTGTATCACATATTGCTTCCTCATAGACGAGGCCATTATACAAGAAATACAATGGTTGAGTGGTAGCTGGGTTCGGCGAAGAAGTTTGCATTTTTATTGAATTTTAATTCGTTGAAGAATTCGAAATAAATAAGGAAGGAAAACAGTGAAATCGATCCATGTACGAATAAAAAATATTCAATTTTCTTGTACGAAACCAAATTGTGCAAATTCAAATTTGACATATTTCTCATAATTGACTTTGTTCTTAGGAGCGAAGATAATTACACGTGGAAAACCAAAGCTTCTTTGTACGTCTTTGCTAATTTTCCGCTGTATCTTATTATTTTAGTATTCTAAAATGTATAAAGCCCGATCACTCTTCAGGGTTGTTACACATTGACTCAGAAATTCCCTGACTTTTCCAGATTGTTCATACAGGTTTTGCAAAAATTCGAGGTTTTCCAAAACACCCAGATTAGGGTCAAATAAAAAACACTTTGTTCTCATCAAATATATATTCTTTTAAGTTAAAGGCCACGAGTCTCGTTTCGACCATACTAGTATTTGTAAACGTTACAAACTATTCGAGAAAAATTACATACGTAGAAATAGCAATAAATCATTTTTGTGAAAAAAAAACCTAACATTTTTAACCGACTTGAAAAAAACAAAGGAAATTCTAAATTCGATCCTTCTATTGAAAAATTGTTGAACTGGATAACATAATTTTTTTAGATCCAATATCCGGAAATGTCAAAAATCGATATAAAATTTAAAAAACTGAAATTCGAAAAATAATTTAAACATTGTGAAGTAAAAAAAGAAATACATTAAAAGCAAATACAGAACCTGTTCTTTATTATAAACAAAATTTTTTATGCTGGTGACAATAAATAAAAGATAAATATAAACACTTATCTATAATAATAATGATGTGGTTGTGTATCGACAGATCGAATAAAAATGCATAGAGCTTTGCGGTAAATTAGTTTTCAGTTTTTTTCAATGTTCAATGTTTGGCACTGACGAAACTTTTTTTGTATATAATGAAGAATAATATAAATATAAAATATATACAAAAATATTTATTTTTATACTGTTCAGTTTTTTTGTCAAGTCGGTTTAATTTTTCGTAATTCTTGCAAAAAGTATTCCAAAATGAAAAAGATTCCCCGAGTTATCCCTGTTTTCTCTATTTTCCATATGCGTAACAACCCTGCTTTTGCTTCGTTGTCCGTCAATGCAGTAAAGTCAAAAGATTCGCAATTTCGGAAAAAAATAAATCATCGCCAGGTGGAGAACGATTTCAGCGACATATTTTTTATCACGGATCATACGATCCATTCCGAAAAAAGGCAATGTCCACTCACCGACAAATTTGCACTTGCGTAAAAGCTCCAGATGCGTCCAAAACACATCGCCTGGATCGAGTGGAACTTTGGCTTGGAATTCTTCGAGGGTTAAATCACACAGTTGAGCGCCGCTTATATTCCAATCGGCGAGTCTTAACGAGACTAAATTAAATTGTCTCACCGCCCACTGAAGCCAATGTTTCACGTGAGTCTGAGACCAGTCTTTCGGATCTGCGGGTATTTTCAGGCGTTCCTGTCGGAATATTCATAGTTTTTCAAAACTTGCATAGTTTCATAATCACGAAGATAATCAGGGGCTGAACGAAGGAAAGAGCTACCTGTTCCTGCTTGTATTGTGCATCCACCATCCACCTGATGACGTTCTGTTTACTCTCTTCTTGGGGAACTGGTGCTGAAAGCAAATATTACATAAGCTATATGATTAGCGTATCAGTTAGCACGTACATTGACCCAGTTTGAGTCGAGACGCTCCCACCTTGATACCCGCAACAATAAGAGATTGAAATACACGAGTTTCAAAATAATGTCACTCACAAGTGCTCTCGGCAACCTCGACGTAATCCTCGGCCGGTTTCAACACGTCCACTATGTTTATTCGTCTCTGATTGGCTTTTATTTGAACGTTTACTTGTACAAGACCTTCTCCCTGAACACATTGGTCCACGAGATTCTTATGGCTCTCCAGCTGTGCGAATTGGACAAAGGCATCGCGTTATCGAAAATTGTTCCCACTGTAATCATAATGGAAGCGGCTTATGCACGATAGGGGAGTAAAAAAAGGTTTCTCAACCATTTGAGCGTCTTGAAGCCAGAACGAATAATCTATGAGTTCGACGCCGAGTCTTTGCTCCAAAAGATTTCTCAGCGTAGAAAGAGGTTCCCTGATGTCCATGTGTTGCATCAAAACACCCTCGTTGCAATCCTCCCCGTTGGTGTTTCCCTCCAGCGTGAAGCTAGGCTCCACCTCGAGGTCTGAACTTTCTTGCTGCAATTGTGCCATTATATCGTCGTCCTGAGACAGCATAGCCTCCGGTTCCATTTTTATTCGCTTGATCATCGCGTAATCGGAATCCTCGTCTCGGTCGAAACTGAAACAGAACGCACGGGCAAACAGAGATTTGAGCTGGAATATTTCTAACAAACGACAATATCGCACAATATCGACATTTTCGAGAGTATCGCATTCTTTCGAAAAGCATGTTTGAGAACGAGCGTGAAGCTTCGGAACTTCTGTTCGTAATGCCTCGATGAGTTCCGGTCTCGACGAAGAAATTATGTATATAGGTTAAACACGGGAACGCCAAGCCTACGTACACGAAACCGGATGCTGGTTACCTTTTCTCCGAACTCTTCCGGTTACTTGCACGATCCATCAGAAATGGTCACCCAACAATTGCACTTTCCGACTCTTCCTTTCAATCGCGAAAGGTATACGTAGAAAAAAAGACAATCGTGCCGTGCTCCTGTATATTGTTTAATTCGACACCAAAACAATTCATAGTCGCGTCATCATAAAACAAAAACGAAAACGATCATTCACGATTGTTAAAGATTGCGCAAGCGTACAAGGATACGGGTGACGTCACGGATCATGCTGCCTCGTAGCGGACGAATTTGTAACTGGCACACCCGTAACGCGGGAAATACGAATGTCGAAAAGCGCCCAAGCAATAACCCACCATCGAATTTGGACATGAGAAATATTATTTTCAATCATATAATAGAATGTTGCGTTAAGCAATGTTTTACAATAACTTTCTAGCAGAAATGGGGTCCCGTAATACCCCCGCTATTTTTATTGTTTGGGTACGAAAAAAACTGACTTTATTTCCCATCGAACGAGGCAAAATTAACGTTTCGCTGGATTAAGGGAAGGGTAGCGTGGTAGGGAAGGTTTCAGCGTGTAAAAAAACACTTTTTTGCGAATTTTTTTCATCTATATGGATAGAGTAAATTGATTGAAACCTTTTGTATATTGTTAAGTGTCATTTCAAGAACATTCCGTGAAATTTGTACGCGAAAATATCCACAAACAAGCCGGTGACGAAGCTTTATCAAGAACGCCTTTGGAAAAACACGATTTGCGGTGTTCACTGTACCTCAGCTAGAAATTATCTGAAATGAAGTACCATTGAAATTTAGTCAAAGTATCATCAAATCCTCCCCCAACGGTCTTTATTATTTTTTTTCATTTCTAAATTTTTGGTGGTCATGTAAAGTGAAAAGGGCTATTTTTCACGAAAAATTCCGCGATTTTGGGGGTGGAAAACCCCCTCAATGTAAAAAAAAATCTCAAACTAACCGTTGGGGGGAGGTATTTGATATGTAGAAAGTGTGTACCAAGTTTGAAATAAATCGGTCACGTAGTTTTCAAATGGCAGTGAACACGGACTTTGAAAAAGTGGTTTTGAGAAAAACGCGGCACCGACTTGTTTGTGGATACTTTCGCGTACAAATTTCACGGAATGTTCTTGAAATGACACTTAACAATGTACAAAAGGTTTCAATAAATTTACTCTATCCATATAGTTGAAAAAAAAATCGCAAAGAAGTGTTTTTTTTCACGCTGAACCCCCTACCGTCCCCTTAAGGCAGTATTGTTGTCCGAAGCGCCGTTTTGAAGGCGATTTATATGTTTATTGAAACTTTAAGAATATGTACAAATTTGAAAAATGTATTATGATGTACATTTGTCTACGACGGTGCGCGGAAAATGCCCCCAATCGGCTACGAGGGCGTTGTAGGAATCCGAAAAAACCAAGCATATTCTCAATTTGTATGAGTGACGTTCGGTACCAGATTTGGCAAAAAAAAATGTACGAAATTGCGGCATGCTAAACTTTGATTATCAATTTTTCTTCTTTTTCTGCTACGAGTTATATCAAAAACAAAAATAAATTATTTCGACACAATTCTGCTACCAACGTTGAAAACAGTCTACTGAAGGTGCTTGCCGATTTGAAAAGCATCGTTTCGAGAAAAACGCATTTGAAGTTGCTGCGTCTCGACCGTGCTCCCCGAGGTTACTCCTTGTAATTTCTAAAACTCAGCTAATCTTATGAGTATCATCAAACGATTTTAACAGACGTATTCAGAAAGACCTCTAGAATAATAAAATGAAATTGAAAAAAAAAAACGATTTTCAAACATTTCGAGACATCAAAACTGCCTTAAAACATAAATAATTGCCTTATCACACGTGTTCATACGATGTTGAAGTTTGCATCGTTGGAACGGAACAAAATATTTTTCAAAAAATGGTATTTCCTTATTTCCTTCATCATCCAAAGTCTTATTCAGCAAATTGAGCGTTCAGATTTCCTATGAGGATCTTAAAAAAACATTAGAGTGTTTCTCGTACCCCAAAATTGCCAAAAAAATCAGGCTACCGAACTTTCGTTGCGTTTCGACGATGCAAACTTCAATATCATTGGTTCATTATCGACAAAAATAACATTGTACGCTGTAATATGAACATTTCAGGTATATTTCACGCGTATCGGGATAGCGTCCCTAAAAAGAGTACAAAAATAATGTATAAATCACCCTCATACAATTGATTGCAATTAGTAATGTCTTCCTCAGTGAGAAACTTCTTCTATATCTATACCGAGAAGTTGTAATTCTCGTTTCGACATTTCTGTACCATGACTGTGTACTACTAACGAGAATCAACCAATCACAGTGTTAGATACAACGAACCGCCATCAACGTTGGCTTTCCCAGCAAAGGATTACTGACGTAGTACGGGAACGAGCGCATTCCGTTGCAGGCTGCGCCGTATGTGCCGTTTTTACTCAGGGCTATCACTCCTCCCGTGAATGTTGGATAATGATGTGCTATTCTTCTTATAGCCACGGCTGCAGCTTCACCCGGATCAGCGCCACGCCGCATCTCCTCAACCGCGAGAAAACTGTTTCGCAAAAATCGAATGACAATTTCGTCGACCAAATGTTTCTTCGAGACATATTCATTGTTGAGATGGCTCTCGCTGACCTTGGCAAAAATCTCATCATGACATCGCCATCGCCTGTTCCAGCCGCAGCCCCCACATCTTGATCGGCGTACGCTCCGGCACCAGGAATCGGCGAGTCTCCGACCCGTCCTTGGACTTTGTTTTTCGCACCGTTCGTTGATGTTCCCGCTGCAATTTTTCCCTCCATATCGATAGCTATAATTCCAATCGTATCGTGATTATCCTCGGTCGAATGAGGATAATCATTGCCATGATTTTTCAATCTGGCGAGCTTTCCTAGGGGCCGGTAAGGTCCGCAGCTCTTAGTAGGATTAGGATCGACGTTCTGTAACAAGCGTTCATTACGCTTACGAATCTTCGATGTAACTTTCTCCAGGCTACTGGAGAACATACTTTATGGTCTTTATGTTACATGCACTATGGAGAATACATACGTACATACATTACGTACTTTATGTTACATACACTATGGAGAATACATACTTAACGTATGTACAATTATTCAACAGTACGAGGTCATAACATCGTAAATGTCATAATTTGTCATACCTTCCAGAAGTTAGGTTGACACTTATTCTTTTTCCAATCCAACCACATCTGCATGGATTCATTAGTTTTCAAAGATTCTTCCGTGTAGCCCATATCGCGCGCAAACTTAGTTGCTCCAGATCCAACCAATAGAGTGTGCTTCGTATTTTCCAAAACTCTTCTCGCCACGGATATAGCATTTTTTATATTACGGATCCCACCGACAGCACCGACGTCCATAGTAACTCTGTTTTTTGGATTAATCACAATGACAGTTTTGCAAAATTTGAAATAGAACTATTCAAGGGGTAAGGCCACAGTAGAATTATCACAAAATCGATTTTTTTTTCTTTCGTAAAACGGTGCTTTATCATCATAAGAATAAGTTACTATTCGATTTATAACAATTTTTTTTTTTCGCCAACTTTGAACGTATTACGTAAGCCCACCTCTGCCATGACCATAGAGTACCTAAAACTTTAAACGCGTTTTTCTCGAAACAGCTTTTTTCCAATTAGCGTGACAAATAACTTCAACAATTTTCTCTCGATTTACTTCAAATTTCAAAATTATGTTCCTCATTGCATTTTGCAGAGAAGTGCGTACATAATTTCTGATTAATCGAAAATTTTTCATTTTATGAGCGAAATTTTTACTGAAAATTCATTCAAATACCTACAACTTTTGAATAAATTTTTTTTTCAATTCCGTACGTACTTCTCTAGGTATTCTTATGTAGATTGACGAGAATTTGTTTTTTGTTCTAGGTGAAAAATTGTCGATGCTAAATGTCACGCCGCAGAGTGCCTAAAAAAAGATAAAAGAAAATATTAGTAGTCGGCCATTTTGTACATAGAAAAAAAAAATACATATTTTCTAACAGCTTGATATTCATCTAAATAGATGTGTAATTAATTTTATGAGTGGATCACTTTTTCATACAGAAAAAAATTGTTAAATTCGCAGATGATTTTATACCCTTTACTGTGGCCTAACCCCTTAATAAATTAACGTTCAGCAAAGGATTTTTAGGCAGCTCGGAATTGTGATAACGAAATTGCGCAGATAAATGTATCTTGCGTGTTTTTACCCATCCATGATCATGGCGTCTAGCGTTGTGTCACCAGATTCGTCGGGGCTTCCGCCAAATCCTACGGTCTTTCTGCACTGCATCCTTTCGCATAAACTACCGCTTTCCTCTATGGCATCCACGGCACTCCTCTTCTCGTCGTACAATGTTTCCCATGCTGCAAATAATGTTCAGTTTCGATCGCCATTGATGAAAGGTTTGTTCCAATTTTGATAGCCAAGTTATAATTACGCATACCTTTCTGCGTGGCATTGTGGTAATTCCAGGTTATCACTACCAGTGGAAGAGTCTTGCCTGTTTTGACCGCCAGACTTGGTGCAGTCAAATCAGCCCAGAGGAACAAAAATAATTGTGCGGCACAGACAAAATTCATGGTTAACGTGTGTGCCGTCGAGCTTAGTTAGAATGCAGCTCGCCAGAACTCACGAACTATTTATATGCTCTCATCGAGGGGAGAGACTTGATAAGTATGTGCTTTCTGGACAACCAACGAGTGGAAAATTACAACTGATAACGGATAAGGTTGCTATTGACGATTCAACAATTTCGATCGTTGGAACGTCTGTTGATGCGAGAACCGTCGATCAATTAATATGTGTGTTCAATCATTCAATATTGACATGTCGGAAATATAATGTATCGATAGATAAGAAAACGTCAATATACTGACGTTTTGTTCCTATGGAGGGAAGTTGTTGTTTACCGAAGAACAAAATACGGCCCCAACCCTTGTAGCCGATTGAACACGCGTGTTTTACTTCATCGCTGTTTATGGTGCTTTGGAAAGTGCAGCTGTTTCCGGTGCACGAGTGCACGAAACACAGAGAAAGAAAGCGTTTTGGTATTCGATCCATGAGACTACGCAGTTAACGAGGTTTGAAGAATTCAATTAAAAACTAGATCAACTGATTGATACTCGTTTAACAAGATCGACATTGTGTCTGATCTTTGCGCTGTAGAAAATTGACCTCAAGTGCGAACTTGCCATGTTCAAATATTGCCGCCAGGATCTAATATAAAACTTTACAGTTGGACAAAAAAAAAACAATGGACCGTCCCCTTATGGAATTGACAGCTGAGGCCGCTGGACGCGGACGCATATTTATAGATGGCGTTACGTGAGCATTCCTCCTTATTAGCTTCATTTTGCCCAGTCTGGATTAATCCGGGTTTCAATGAGAACGTAACATTTTTTACGCTCTCTCTCCCTCCTCTCTCTTTCTTTCAAACTACACACTGTGCACAGAAGAAAACTAAAAGCGGAAATGGATTAATCAAACGCGTTTAACATCCTCACCGATCTCATCTTATCCAACACATGTATCTACATTGAGCAGCAGCATCCTCCTGTTTTTTCGGAGCGCAGAGGCGTTTACGTTCTGAAACACGCGGACCAATTTTTTTCCTTAGAATTACGTACGCGCGTACACAATTATCAAAAAATGTCTTTCAAGAAAGATCTACGGTTATTGATAAAACCGTATTATCTCGTGAATATTTTTTTAAGCCTCTCGTACGTCGTGGCTAAGAGATTGCCGATTGTTTGTAACGTAATTTTTGCACGGTCGGATTGTGAGCTCGATGGGGTAAGTTTATTTACATCCAAACGGTTTACGTATACGTATAAATCGCTACGAGCCACTTAATGACTGTTGCGATACTGATTTACGATTAAACCGCTATTACTGAATGAAAAAGTGTAAGGCATAAAGTTGTTAGCTCAATGGACCTTTATGCTTTTAGAAAGAAACGGAAATTCTGTTCTTCCTGATGATCGTCATAATGATAAGGACACGAAAAGCTGGGAGTGTCACTATGATCAATTATCTAACATCGAGCTTTGTCTACACGAAAATTGCTAATCTCATCCTCTGGTTTTATGCCGATATAAGAATGGGAATTTTATTTGCGGTTATATTCATTCGTGAGTACTTTTTAATCTCTATTAGATTTTCGTTCCAAATGATTTCGTTATTCAAGGAGATATGTAATTGTATAAATTCAGTATGTGGCCTGGTCTTGCCCGAGCCAACTTATCAAGGTCCTGAGAATATCATCTATCTGAGAGGATCCAATGGATTGCAAGACGAGCTCCGCGACAACAGGGTGGTCTGGCTGGTAGCTTTCTATACCGCTTGGAATCCTGCTTGCGTCAACTTTGCTCCAATCTTCGCACAACTTTCCGCAGAGTACGTTATGCTAAAATGTTGGATGAGGTTTCGAAAGCCCCCAACCTCCGATCGAGCTGAAATTTTGCACAATCCTGCCTTTTAATATTCTAAGACAACTTCTGAAGGGATTTTTGGTGAAAGGCAATAGTTTTCGAGATATTGACATTTAAAGTTTTTTTTTTTTTAAGGGTAAGGTTCCAAAAACTCCCCCTTCGATCAAGCTGAAATTTTGCACCAATCTTCCTTTTAATATTTTAACATAATCCCTAAAGGGATTTTTGGCGACTCGCAATAGTTTTCGAGATATTGAATTTTTGAGTTTTCTCTTAACGCGCACCGACTGTCTCTATATCTGCTACGTCTCCGTTCATACCTATGTATATTATCACGCTCTCTGTTTTGTTCAAACAAAAATACCGAAACAAACCCAAAGCCAAGCTCAAACTCAAAAACTATTGCGCGTTGCCAAAAATCCCTTTAGGGGTTGTCTTAAAATAATAAACGCGAGGTCTGTGCAAAATTTCAGCTCGATCTGAGATTGCAGGTTTTTGGAACCTTACCCGAAACATTTATCACGAATAAGAACTTCCGACAGCAACATTTTCAACATTTTTCTACCATAATACCCAAAAATGTCGTGAAGCTCTAAAGCGATGACAAAAATAATACAAAGTTCAAAAGAGGGAGACGTTTGGATAAACCGTGAAAATGTTGATGAGGTGCGTCTATTGGGTAAAAAAGCAGAGCAACTAGTCCTTTTCGCTTCCTCATGGAGAAAGCTTTATTTTTGCGATAAATGTTTGAGATTCATACAGAAGTCGAATGAGAATGCGCCGTAACATCGAAGAATGGCATTGAGAAAAAAATATCTTTATGTACGTATGCGTGAATTGTTTGAGCACGCGAGATGTTTTGGAAAAAATTCTTTTCGCAGTGTGCAAAGGTCTGCCATTTTCAGCACTCGAAAAAGCCTGCTCGAAATAATTCACTTGCATCAACTGTCGATACAATTACTTAGAGATCTATTGAACGTTAATCAAATAAGCGTGTGATAAAAAATATGCTGGGATTAAATTTTGACAAAATTGTTGAAACTATTTTTCCACTACATGGGAGGTGACTTTTCAAAGGAGCGTCTGTCAATGCCAATGTCTGTCAACATTCATAGAATTGAAGGTGTCAGAACAATTTTCTGTGCACACAAAGTTATGATGGCTTTGACTTTTGGGAGACAAGATTGGCAATGTTTGATATCGCATTATTGTGATAAAGTTTTGAAAAAAAAGTTGCAAACTGGTACACCGCATTCTCATAATTTTCATTCCCTGACGAAGCTTCCTCTATCATGAAGCCAATTAGGAAAAACCGACTTGCTCATGGAGAAGCTTTATGAGAGAAATAAATTTTAATTGATTAATGTCAGCTGTATAAAACATTCGTTTATTTATAAGAAGAGTTTCATTTATGAGCTCGACACAATTGAAAAAAGCCCGTGCGTAAGAACTTTCAAAATTATACAAAAAGAATGTACACATTTCAGTTTGCTTCTCATTAACATTGTATTTCCTATAAATGTATACAGATATGCTCTGGAAAATTTGAAATTTGGCAAGGTCGACGTAGGTCGTTATCCGGATGCAGCGGCGAAATATCACGTTAGCGACGCCAGTACCAGCAAACAACTGCCCACGCTGATTCTCTTCAAAAATGGAAAAGAGGTGGAGAGACGACCGTACGCGGACAGCAAGGGCAAATTAGTCAAGTTCCTATTCTCGCTGGTAAAATGATTTTCGCCTTAAGAAAAAAAAATAGTGAATCGGGTCGACGGGAAATGCCGTTAAAAACCCAATTTTTCATTTTCAGGACAACGTGAAAGCTGCCTTCGATCTCAATAACGTTTATAAGAACTGCAAGAGCAATCCAATCAAGAGAAAAGAGAAGAAAGCTGTTAAAGCGGAGTAAAGATGTGAATGTGACTGCCATCGTACGTGAAAAAATACGGATTCCATACCGTTTTAGGTCCGTCAAACGACGCGGATGGCACCGTCCGTTTTTTTTCCTCTAGAATGTTATCGACACAACATGAACTGATAGTCATTGACCGAGTACTCGTATATTCGAAAAAAGCACACATCCCGATAGAGCGTTAGCATCGAAAGAAACTTTGAGGCCGCTACTAGCCAATCATTCTTTTCTATTTAAAAATCTATTTATTTTAGTTTGTATGCTAAGTTAATACAGTAATTTACGTAACATTAATAATATATACACACACAAATACTTATATATTATGTATATTACAATGCGCGCAACAAGTATTACATACGGAATATAGGGCATTTGTAGGACAATTGACACGATTTACCGCGACTCGCCGATGCCGTCTCAACGAAATGCTTTTCGTCCTAATAAAACGAAGAGCTTGTTCTTAATGTCATTGCATTAATATTGTCCACCGATGTAACGAATACACACGCATTTGTTAATCGACAGGTGGCCAAATTAGCGTGGCCTCGTTTTGTGCAGATTCCGGTAGCCATTTTTTATAGGCATCTAAAAGAAAATGCCTGTCTCCTTGCCATACTTGAAGCAGCGCATCTCTGGACATGACGCCCTTGGATAGCAGGCTTTTCACGAGAGCTTCGGTTCTCGGCAGTAATTTCGCCCAGAACGCCTCGACGCTACTCGGTGTGGAAAGTAACGATGGAACGAAGCGCTTGAGTTTCGGAAACATTTGACCGTCAAGTAGGAATTTTGCGAACAATCGGACGCCTGCCTGGTTCGTCGGATGTTCCAGTTCCATGGGTGGTAATTCCCAGCTTTGTGGGCCAAAGGTACCGCTCATTCGGCAAAAAATTTTCCCGCTCTCCTCGTCGTATCTCGGCGTCGTGCCGGCGATCGGCGAGCCCATTGTGCAGAGTGCAGGAACGAATTTTGGTAACCACTCGGGTTCGATTGCCGTGACACCTCTCATGTACATCTTGTTGGTCTCGTATATTTCCTGATAGACGACCCATTCGGGACATGTTTTTCGCAAAACGCAGCTCGAATGCATAAAAACCGGATCCTCCATCTCTACGGTTCGATAAGCGTATCGCCACTTCGTCTTGTCCTGATCCTCCTTTATCTCGTCCGGCGATATCTTCCGCGCTACTTGATCTCCCATACCAGCGAGAACGATCTGACGAAGAAGTTTCGCCTCCAGTTCAGTCGGTGGTGGCATACTTGGATCTATCTCGAGCTTCAAACTCGGTACATTTATAACAATCTCGTTGGTCAATTGTTGCCTCAACTTTCGCACTTCCGCGATAGCTTTCGGCCTCAAGCCGTGCTCCTCGCAAAAACGTTGTATGTTACCTCGCGAGCCAGCATACTCGGCGGCTCCAACAGCTCTCACGAGTACCATAGGATCACCGAGTAACAAATTGTTTCCCGTGCCGGCCCAAAATCTTCGCGTCTGAAGCCATTTCGTTTTAGCCGCGCCGTCATTGCCGAGCCCTTCAACGAGCACTTCCTGGACCGACAACGCGGCCACCATGCACACCGTGTACTTCAGTAAATTTTGTTGTTGCGACACGGCGAGCATTTTGCCGTATCGGGGCGCAACGGGAAACGCGGCTATGCTTCGTCCCAGCGGGCTCACCTTCGAGCTAAAAGTGTCTTGTCCTCGCTCGAGGGGTTTTTCCAACGCGCCGAGAATACGCAATCTTCGCTCGGCAGCTTTCAACTGGACCTTGTCGGGTGGCGATGGAAACGGAAAATTCACGACTTTTTCGATGTTCATCACCTTCATCTGCAGCAACAGATCGTCCACGGGTTTACGTCGAATTTCGGGTTCGCCGAATTTTTCGAACTGATCGTTGAACACCGCCGACGAGTACAATCTGTAACAATGACCGGGACCTGTTCTACCGGCCCTGCCTGCACGTTGGTTAGCCGCGGCTTGACTTGCGTAACAGACGCGATAAGTGCTCACACCGGTCACTTTGTCGTACATTCGTGTTTTGCAACGGCCACTGTCCACGACGTATTTCACGTTCGGTATCGTCAAGGAAGTTTCCGCAACGTTCGTTGCGACGACGCAGAGGCGACAACCCTCGGGGACTGGCTCAAAAACGCGCGCTTGTTCGTGCCCCGGTAGCAAAGAATAGAGCGGTAAAACCCACAGAGGTTGCGACGTCGACGTGCTCTTTAATTCGAGAATATCCTCGTCCTCGTCTTCGTCCTCGTCGATTTCGGCGCCGTCATCGTCGCCGTCGTTGTTCCCCTCCACATCAAAGAGATCCTCCCGCGTATCGTCCTCGGGAATTGTCGAATATTCGTCAAGATCTATTTTCGGCACGTCACCGAGTGTCTTTTTTCGTTTGTTCTTCATACGCCTGAGAGCACTCATCGCCGAAAGTTCTTCCTCCGAATCCGCCTCGCTCTGGGATTCGAGTTTTCCCCGATCTTCGCTGTCCGGTGTTTCGATCGAGGATTGATACTTGACTCTTCTGTAGGGAAACGCCTTGCGCAAACGGCGCACAACCGTATTAACTTCGTGCTGACCCGTCAAAAATACGAGAATTCCACCCTCGGGCAAACGCGCGTGTATCTTGACGGTTTTGCGGATAGCGTCGGCCACGTAATTCGAGCTGGTGCGCCTGTTGAAGTGTATGGTCACAGGAAATTGTCTCGATTCGACTTTGATAACGGGAGGTCGAATTTTGAAGAGTTTCGGATTATCGATGAAATCCTCGACCCGCAGAGTAGCCGACATTATAACGAGCTTAAGAGGATCGTTTCTCTTTGCTCGCAGGGGTACGATACGAGACAACAGACCAATGAGTATATCCGTGTATACGCTGCGCTCGTGAGCCTCGTCCAGTATTATAACCGAGTACTTTGTCAACAGAAAATCCGTCTGCACCTCTTTCAGCAAAACACCGTCGGTCATGAATTTTATCCTCGTGTCGGACGTCACGTTTCCCTCGAAGCGTATGAGATAAGATACTTCTTTGCTGGAGAGATTCATCTCGTGTCCTATCCTCTTGCTCATCGACATTGCCGCCACTCTTCTCGGCTCGGTGACACCGATCATACGAGTTTTCGCATAACCGGCTTCGTACAAAAATTGCGGCACTTGCGTCGTTTTCCCTGGAATTTAGGAATTTTTTAAATTCAATTCCCGTTTATTAGACGACGTTTTCATTCTTGGAGAATCAAGATTAGAGAATATTTTACTTGCAACTCACCGCTTCCAGTTTCACCGGTGATAATGACAACGGGATTTTCATTGATCGCTTCGACGATAGCTTGTTCTTCCGCCAAAACTGGAAGTTTCATTCGTGCTTCTTGTACTTCAGGTGTGCGATTGACCGCTACAAAAACAGCGGGTACACGATTCTTTTTATCTATGGCCTGTTTACGCTCAGGCTTTGATTCCACCGAAACTGGCACACTTGACGAATCTACGAATGCGGTTCCGGGTTTGTCGGCAAGAATGCGCTCTTCCTTCTGACACTGGGATATTGTTTCAACAATTTTTGGCTCATCGTCGCTTTCGTTGTCTTCGGATTGGCTGCAAACTGACTCGTCTTCACTGTCCTGAAGAAGCACGTTGTGAAATTAATCCAATTCAGTTTTTATAAATATATATATATATATATATATATACAGTACTGGTCAAAAAATTTCGGACGCTTCAGAAAATTGCAAAACTTTCGCTCACGGGATCATTGCCAAATAATGTTCGAATAATATAATTCATTGCATTTATTATTTTACGAAGATAGTATATAGCCGTATACAATTAATTATATTATTTTAGTATAATTTTGCAATAGGGTATTCGCCTGTTGTACGGAAATCATCTTAAATGGTCAATTATTTTATATTATGCTTACGATATTTTTTTATCTTCGTGAATGTCAGTATTTACAATATAAATCGGCGATAAAATTTAAATATTCAACGAGACGACCAAAACGCTCGCGTTGTCTGATATGTAGTCGTGTGGCGCATGTGACGTCACATGCCAGTAAACAACGCAAGGAACCTATATCGCCGCTGAGTTGTCGCACTGCAAACCTTCCGCTCCATTCTTATTTAAAACTGTATAATATGGTAACTATCACCACAAATAATGATGAATGAACAGAAAAAGAACGGAAATACTCTGATATAAACTACACAATCGCTCATTACTCGTCACAGAACTCGTAATGACAATCTGTTTACTGGCATGTGACGTCACTAGAGATCCAACCAATCCCGGAGCGTTTTCGTTCACGTGACCAAACGTTCATATTTATCTAATTGAAAAATTGAAATAAACAAAAATAGTGCATATTTTTTCGAAAAAGTGATAGAAAATACTTTTTAAACACTATATTCTTTTAGGATGACAAGAGAATGAACCATATTTTTAATATAGTCAAATACCCTATTATGCAAAGTGATCGAAAGTTTTGCAATTATCGAAAGTGTCCGAAAACTTTTGACCGGTAGTGTGTATACAGGGTGTCCCTCTTATCTCTGCCACCCGAAATAACTCTGTAATTACGACGTCACAAAACAATGTTCCAGACAATAGTTGTACGATGTGAAGGGGGCCATCAAAAGGGACCAATTATTCTTTATTCCACTTTTTCAAATGGAATGGTACATTTTTTTTCAACCGCCTTGTGGAGCACCTCAAGCCGCATAAAAAACGTCGGTGGGTCAAAGTCGTTCAAGGTCATTCAAGGTCAGTATAGATGATACAAATCTAAATATATCGGATCACTACCAAATATTTGGTAGTGGTGATCCGAGATATTTAGATTTGATAATTGGGTAGACTTTTGTCTGGAACATTTTCTTGTGACATTGATAATTACCGAGTTATTCCGGGTGGCAGAGATAAGACGGACAGCCTGTATATGATAGATGAACGAGTTTCTGAAATTAAAACCCTTACATCAAGACCAACAATGTTCGGATCCGAGGCATCTTCTCGCTTAATCTCCTCCCTCAGGATAGCCAGTCTCATTTTTTTGCTACCTCTAATAGCATTCACATTGTCCTCGTGTTTGTCTTCGGTATCTGAGTTTCTATCCTTAGGTCTGAGTACCGAAGCATTGGCCTCTCTGAGATAACGTTTCAAGCCTTTGGTCTGCACAGTTGTCAGAGAAACGTATTGTTGGAGTTCGTCGGCAGGCGCTTGAACTTTTGCCAGGTCATCCAGGAGAGTGGCTCTCTGTGAGCAAGTGAGAAAGAAGACGCAGTTGAGTAAGATAATATGACGCTTTGAAAAATTGATATTTGAATTACGATGCATTCATTCGATTCGTCCCACCTGTAGCTTTTTCTTCTTCCGTTCCACAACTTTCTCCAATTGTTTGCGACGTTTCTTTGACAATAAACGAATATTGGTGGACTTCTTGTCTTTGTTCTTGGTTTTGCGTTTTGCACTGGGAAGTACCAAAGCGTTGCAATTATCGTAACTGTCTTGACGATGCTTGATGTCTACGTTGATCTGATGTCGGTAATTTAAGAGAAAAGTGGTAAAGCATAATTCTGCGTGAGCCGTTGTGCGGAAATGGCAATACATGAAATAACGTACCTGCTTTGTAGCGGAGTCATCAATTTCTACAGCAGGAGCGTGTCGAGCCCTCCAATTATAACCCTTTTTCCCCATGTTTTGTTGATTTTTACTTCTCGTTGTGCACAGAAAATGGACTTCTCCGACTAAGCACTAAAGGTTTGATCATGAAGGGCAGAAAATATGTGGTCCGTCATTTGAAAAAATAAACACGTAGGGTGTATATTGTTCGATATCCGACACACGTGGTGCGTCTCTGGAGGCTTCAAGACTGCGTCGGGTGCATTCGCCGAACGTAGACTGGTTCAAAAAGTCGCCACCAGGGATCGCATGTAAATACAGTCGTTACGCATGCGTAAATCAACGCCCGTAAAAATGCCCGGAATATTCAAATTTCAATTTGTATTTAAGGGGAGCTATACACCTAGATGGTCGAGGTCGACGATTTAGAAGCTATGAACATTCCGTTGACCGTAGAAGACCTACACTATGGGCCTGGTATCGAGGATTCACTGTAAGTTGACAAATTTCATGATTTATTCATTTCCAAATTTTCAAACGCGTTTTTCTTTAAACCACGTTTTTCACATCGATAGCCAAAATTCCTCGAAAACCAATAAACCGATTGCCTTGAGGTTTTTTATGGTTATTCTATACACCATTATCTAGTATTTGTCATAGGATTTTTTTTCCGTTACTTAGTTTTTATTTTATAGGCAAAATAATAACTAATTTTTGGCCCAAAAATCACTATTTATGTTCAAACGTCCGCCATTTTGTCATAAATCGATATTTTCAAAATCGGCTATGACAAGTACTAGATTATAGCATCTAATTTAATAATCTTTTTGGTTTTTTTTTTCAGATGATTTTTTAAGAAACGCCGGTGGGTACAGTATACGCAGATTTGTTTACGACGCTCCAAGGATCATACAATATCCTTGTATGTTTTTTATATTTTTAAATAAAGAAGATAATCTTTTAGATAAACTTTTAGATAATCAAAACCTCAACCCGAAATTTCAAATAGTTTTCCTTGAAAAAATTCACAAAAATGACCTTTTTCCGGCTTCTGAATATCTCCTTAAGAGGTTGGGCTAATGTGAAAAATCTCAAAACATCGATAGCCACTTGAGGCAATTCAAATTGGAAAGGAAGATTCAACACAGGGTGCAGTAATCACAGATTGAAGGTAAACTTATGATTGCAACGATAGAACTGCTAGTAGAACTTCAAACGCGTTTTCCCGAAACTGTTTTTCAAAACGCGGTGTACACGATTTCTTGACATCTAATGAACGGATTGATTTGAAATTTGATACACTGATTCAGTGTAATAGTAGTTTGGTCTTGACTGACGTTTCTCTCAACATTTTTTGATTAGTTATTAATATCATTATTCCTCGAAAATCACATTTTCCGAAAAACGAAAAAAAATGAAACTTTTTTTTTAATGTTTGAAACACGATAATAAAAGATGCTCGGTCAAGTTTTAATTATTAGCCACTTAATATTAGCCAGTATTATCTATTTAACAAAAAAACTCGTTTTTTTGTATCAGATCAACTGGGTGGCCAAAATCAAAAACACCGTTGAGCCCTTCACGTTCTAAGGTCCTTCACGAGATTGCTTATAATTTCTTCAATTATTGACATTTTTTAAATGAAATTTGGTACACAACTTTGTTAATGTACACTACCGGCGCAACGTTTCCGGACAAGAAATACAACAAATTTCCTTGACGATTTTTTGTGCCATTTCGCCGTTAGGTGACATAAATTAATTCAATATACGTCATTTCGAAGGGGAGAAATTCACCTTCATTCCGTTTTTTTAAAAATTGTTTACTATTTTTTTTACCACTAGTATCCTTTTTCGAAAACGACAATTTTTCGCCTTTTTTGTTCCTTTTTTGGTGGACCTCGTTTACAGACATCATTTTTTAATCCATTTCTTTAACCGGAATTATAAAGGGGGAAGCTCAAGCTTCAATTTCGTTGTTTTTTGAGCTTCGTACGATATTTTTTTTTAAAGATGTTATGATTAAAAAAAAGAGACAATTTGAAAAATAACGTGTAACGCGAAAATGCCAAGGATTCAAGGAAAACCTCAAGGTAGTAAAAAGTTTGTTCAGATTTTTTTTCGAATTTTTTTTTCACCTATCTTCGGTAACAAATCAGATAATTTAATTATCGTAACGTGACAACTAAGGGGTTTGTGGTAAAATTTCAAGAGAGGAAAAATTGTATTTTTCTATTTTCAACGCAATATAATTATTCCAGATTTTTTCGACCTTCTTTCCCCGTAAAAATTTTAAAGTTTTCTAGTCACGTCAAATCGATTGATCTCAACCGATTCCATTGCGTTGAAAATAGAAAAATGCAATTTTTTCCTCTCTTGAAATTTTACCACAAATCCCGTAGTTCTCGAGTTACGGTGATTTAACCATCTGATTTTTACCGAAAATAGGTGAGAAAAAAAATTTTCGAAAAAAAAAATCTGACAAAATTCTCACGATCTCAATGAACACAGATTCAATTTTCTACTATCTTGAGGTTTTCCTTAAATCCTTGACGTTTTTGCGTTACACGTTATTTTTTAAATTCTCTTTTTTTTTAAATCATATCGTTGGAAAAAAAATCGCACGAAGCTTTAAAAAAAAAACAAAACTGAAGCTTGAGCTTACCCCTTCATGTTCCCGGTCAAAAAAATGCATGAAAAAAATTTGTCTGTGAACGGAGTCCACCAGAAAAGGAACAAAAAAAAGGCAAAAAATTGTTTTCCCAAAAAGGTACTAGTCGTAAAAAATAGTAAACAAATTTTTAAAAGAATGAAATGAAGGTGAATTTCTCCCCTTCGAAATGTCGTTTGGTAAATTAATTTATATCAACTATCGGCGAAACGGCAAAAAATCGTTCCGGAGCCTTTTTGAATTTTTGTCCGGAAACTTTTCGCCGGCATTGTATATACAAATAAATGTCCAACCGATTTTTCAATCATCTTACTTATTCCTTCAAAATTAATTTTTTTCAAATACCCCTGATTTTCGGGACGTCACAGTAGCCAACCCCTGAATTCGTTCGGGCACGTGGAATCCCTACTTCTTGCACGGAATTTGTTGAACATGTACAAAGAATTCTATATCTAGCATCAATGTTTTAGATTGTTCAAGTATGGTTGAAAATTTCTCGTGAATATTTTATTATTCAATACATTGATATGGTTCGTCGGCCGCGTATCAATACATGTTCCAATTCGTGTTATTTCTTATTACACAACAGATATACAGTCAATATGCGTTAGTCTACATTGTCGTTGCAAAAAGAACGGACGTCCGATGATGATGAAAATAGATGGTTAATAACGTTCACTAGATAAGTGTATTCCTAATATTGCGTGTTCCTTGTACTTAACGCGTCTCTATCCTGCGAGTTCCTAAAACTTTTTGAAGCTTTAAAAAGTCGCACTGATCTAGACTTCGTGGAAAATGCTGAGCTCAAGAAAATTCGGTACGTAAGAGACATCAAGAGAACAAGCTCTTTGCTCGGTATCGTTCGAATATTCGAAAAAGTTTTTTTTTCCTAACCGCTTTGCTACGAGACGATCGTCACGACTTTAAGGCCTTAGGCCACACTAACGGGTATAATATCATGTGTGAATTTAACAATTTTTTCTTTCGTGTGAAAAAGTGATTCACTCATAAAATTAATTACACATCTATTCAGTATGAATATCAATCTGTTAGAATTTTTTTTTTTCGATGTACAAAAAGGCCGACTACTAATATTTTCTTTTGTTATCTTTTTTTTAGGCGCTCCGCGGTGTGACATTTAGCACCCATAATTTTTTACCTAGAATCAAAAACAAAAATTCTCGTCAATCTACATTAGAATACCTAGAGAAGTACGTACGGAATTAAAAAAATATTGTTTCATTCAAAAGTTGTAGGTATTCGAACTTAAGGAGAGATATACACCTAGATGGTCGACATCGAGGATTTAGAATCTATGAACATTCCGTCGACCGTAGAAGACCTACACTATGGGCCTGGTATCGATGATTCCATGTAAGTTGACAAATTTCATGATTTATTCATTCCCAAATATTCAAACGCGTTTTTCTCAAAACCACGTTTTTCAAATCGATACCCAAAATTTGTCGAAAACCAATGAACCGATTGCCTTGAGGTTTTTTGTGGTTATTCTATACACCATTATCTAGTACTTGTCATAGGATTTTTTTTTCCGTTACTTAGTTTTTGTTTTATAGGCAAAATAATAACTAATTTTTGGCCCAAAAATCACTATTCATGTTCAAACGTCCTCCATTTTGTCATAAATCGATATTTTCAAAATCGGCTATGACAAGTACTAGATCATAGTCTCTAATTTAATAATCTTTTTGGTTTTTTTTAGATGATTTTTGAAGAAACGCCAGTGGGTACCGTATACGCAGATTTTTTTACGACGCTCTAAGGATCATACAATATCCTTGCATATTTTTGATATTTTTAAATAAAGAAAATTAAACATATTTTTGAATGTATATACTTTTAGATAATTAAAACCCCAATCCGAAATTTCAAATAGTTTTCCTTGAATAAATTCACAAAAATGACCTTTTTTCCGGCTCCTAGGTGTATATCTCCCCTTAAGGCGGGATATACATTTACAACGATCAGAAAATCTATTTCTTTTTTTCTTCTTTAAACAATAGAACTATATATGTAGAATGTTTTCCCAAGGTTTCAACGCGAAATTCGAAAAACTTCAAACGTTACCTTCACAAAAATTCACAAAAATGACCTTTTTCCGGCTCCTAGGTGTATATCTCCCCTTAAGAAATGAATTTTCAGTGAAAAATTTCATTATAACTGCTCATAAACTGTTCATAAATTGAAAAGTTTTCGATTAATCAGAAATTTCGTACGTACTTCTCTGCGAAATGCAATTAGGAACATAACTTTTAAATTTGCAGTAAATCGAGTGAAAATTGTTGAAGTTATTTGTCACGCCAAAATGTCTAACAGCTTGATATTCATACTAAATAGATGTGTAATTAATTTTACGAGTGAATCACTTTTTCCCACGAAAAAAAAAATTGTTAAATTCGCGCATGATTTTATACCCGTTACTGTAGCCTAACGCTTCAATGCGCTCAGATTAACCGTAAAGTAGAACGTACAGTTGTATTGCAGCTTGTGCATATTGTAAAGAAAACGGAAAGTCTTTTTCCGGAAAAAAAAAAACACTTTTCCGTGCCTATCTTTCAAGGTTTGTTCGGTGCGGTTCTGGGTCTTTTCGGTGTTGCGTATCGTACGCATAGAAATCCTAAGATGATCAATAGTCCAAGCACCACTACGCAGATACCCAATCTCATTTCTGGCCACGGCACCGTGTTGTCGAGGGCAATTTCTCGCAGAGCGAGAGCACCATCCGGTGGTTCGCAAGGAGCCTGTACTATGATGTCCTGTCGGAGCACCTGTTTTCCCTTGCAATTCGTCAGCTTGTTCAAGACCTCGTTGCCATGAACCTGTGGCAACAGAGCCGAGAGCGTCCACTCCAATGGACTCAGTGTACGATACCAAGATGGCAAGTTTTCCAGATGAACCGTAGCACCACCCCCAATCGTAATCTCGCCGATTACAATACCGGCGAAGAAGGCCGCTAGTGTGCTCCCTTTGCAAATGTGCGCGAAGAATACGCATATCAAGTGTTGGATCATCATGTAGAGCATTCCGAAAGCTAGATAATTCCACAACGACGTCAAGTTCTCGTCGACCACTAGATGAAGACCAGACATTGCGAAAGCTGGCGCCAAGTACATCAGATAAACTATACACCAAGAAGGCACGCTGCAGATGAGCTGTAAAAATCGAAATAAACATCGAATGGAAATTATTCGAACGAATGTTTTTGCTTGATTGGTGATTAAGGGGCGGGGAGGGGTTTCAGCGTGAAAAAAAAAACACTTTTTTGCGATTTTTTTTTCATCTATATGGATAGAGTAAATTTATTGAAACCTTTTGTACATTGTTAAGTGTCATTTCAAGAACATTCCGTGAAATTTGTACGCGAAAATATCCACAAACAAGCCGGTGCCGCGTTTTTCTCGAAACCACTTTTTCAAACTCCGTGTTCACTGCCATTTGAAAACTACATGATCGATTTATTTCAAACTTGGTACACACTTTCTACATACAAAATACCTCCCCCCAACGGGTAGTTTGAGATTTTTTTTACATTGAGGGGGTTTTCCACCCCCAAAATGGCGGAATTTTTCGTGAAAATAGCACTTTTCACTTTACATGACCACCAAAAATTTAGAAATGAAAAAAATTAACAACGACCGTTGGGGTGAGGATTTGATGATACTTTGACTAAATTTTAATGGTACTTGATTTCAGATAATTTCTAGCTGAGATACAGTGAACACCGCAAATCGTGTTTTTCCAAAGGCGTTCTTGGAAAAGCTTTGTCACCGGCTTGTTTGTGGATTTTTTCGCGTACAAATTTCACGGGCTGTTCTTGAAATGACACTTAACAATGTACAAAAGGTTTCAATAAATTTACTCTATCCATATAGATGAAAAAAATTCGCCAAAAAGTGTTTTTTTTTCACGCTGAAACCCCTACCCTCCCCTTAAATATTGATCGCAGTACTGAAGATGGACATGCGATTGTTGAGGCCTCAAGGAACACTCTCAAAAACCATATAGCCATTTTTGGTAATTCTTTACATAAGTGACTTTTCCGATAAATTTAATCCGATTTCTCCAAAAATATCATTCATTGGGTTATAATTGATGATATTCAGTCCGGGGAAGCTGACATTATTCATTAACCAATTTTTTACGAGCAATAAATCGTTAAAAATAATTTCGAATTTTTCAAAAACCCAAACAAACCCAATACAGGCGTCGAAATTTTCAAAAATGCCCTATTTTATCACGTTTTTCCGCGAACTTCAAAACCCCATAACTTTTTATGGGGGGCATTTCAGCTTCCCCCGACTGAATATCATCATTTATAACCCAATAAATGAGAAAATAGCAAAGAAAAAATGTTTGGCTAATTTTTCGGAAAAGTCACTTATGTAAAGAATTACTCAGTTTTTTACAATTGCACCAATTTAATAAGCACAGGAAAACAAATTATGGAAAGAATGCATTTGCGTCGAACGATTTTTACGAAGGTGTGTAACCCACCTCTAAAACAATGTGAACAAATCTTCCGTATAGATCGTCCCTTATGTCTCTCTCGATGTTGGGTCTCGACTCTGTAACTTCGCATATAGCAACGAGGCTAAGCGGCCAGAAGAAAATTCCTAAACTAGCATAATGAAAGCCTATTCTGTCTCTTAGATACAAATCGCCGTCGCCCGCGACATCCCAAAATATAGCACCGAGTATTATACTCAGAGACGCCGAGATAACGATTTTTTGAAGTAATCTCGTCAGAGCCCACGGCTGACTGTAGATCAGAGTTTTGAGTAGTATCGCGTAAATCTGCACGAATATGTTCGCACGCGATATCGAAGGTGGAAGAGCGCCCGGTGGACCGGGATCGCTGAGCGCTGGCAGTCTCGATCTTGCCAATTCAGCAAGATGGTCTATCCTCTGTGACGACTCGAGCATCGCTTCCGCCGATAAATCGTCCAGTGTCACCAAATCGACTGCAATTTTATAATGAATCGATTATTCGTGTGGACATGATAGTATATATATTCTAAATATTAAAGTGGTATCGAAGAAACAAATCTTTGTCGGTTCATTTAAGGTAGTACGAGCGAGCAAGATTGATTTCTATAGATTTTGTTAAAATTTTAACCAGACATTGTTCATATAATAAGAAGACATATGGCAACACCGTATCGTTCCACGTATCCAATGACGTGAGTTTGCGCGGCATATTTAAAATAATACTGCAACACAAACTTTTTTTTGCAAGCAATTTTTAATCGAACAAAGTTTTTAATTAGTTACGAATGAACCAACACTTTTATTTGTTAATGAAGATAACATAAACATTATAAAATATTTATATTTATAATGCACATATTTTTTTATAACAACATTTTTAACTTTAGGAACACGATAATTATTTTTTTTCTCGAAATGTTGAACAATACTGTTCTGTGGTATTGACATATGTCTTCTTATTGTAGGGGACAAACATTTTTTTTACGGAAAACTATTCTGTCTAAATTTCAATGCAGACCCTGCAGTGTTAAAAGTTGCAATTTTAAAATCCATTATTTCTCAATCTAAATAGTCGACTGTTCTTAAATTCCGTACGAACTTCTCTAGGTATTCTAATGTAGATTAACGAGAGGTTTTGTTTTTTGTTCTAGGTCAAAAATCGTGGATGCTATAAGCCACGCCGCGGAGCGCGTAAAAAAAAGATAACAAAAGAAAATATTAGTAGTCGGCCATTTTGTACATCGAAAAAAAAAATTCTAACCGCTTGATATTCATACTAAATCGATGTGTAATTAATTTTATGAGTGAATCACTTTTCCATACGAAAAAAAATTGTTAACTTCGCACATGATTTGATACCCGTTACTGTAGCCTAACCCCTTAACGCGAAACGAATTGGCAACGTCGTAAATTGTGGTATATCATAATGCCTAGGTTGGCAGGCGTGTCGCGAAGTTAGAGACTTATGCGCCCCGTTCGTAACATCAATATCGGCCCAAGGTGCCGTCAAAAATGAATATTGTTCCGAGAAAAAAAATCCGTTGGAAAGAAAAAGTGTGTCCTAAAGCTGTCTACAATCTCGAAGAAATCAAAAACTTTAATAATTTTCCGATATTAAAGAAAATGTATGGGTGAAAAAAATCCGCGTTATTTTGTCTTTGTCTAGAAATGTATAATTTCTTAACATAGTTATCAAATAAATATTCAGTAATTATTGCTAATTAAGAGAATAAGTACCAATAATATTCGTTGTGAATTATCCTGACCGAGTAGTTTGAGGTTCCTGGGCATAATTACCGAATACCGATAAGATAGGTAGCATTCGTGCCGTCTACGACGTTGCCATGATTGCACAGTCTAATATTTTGGGTGCTTGATTTTCGCACAAATTCGCTATCAAAAACCATTAATAATTTCACAACGGTACTGTGGATCCTCATTTTCACGGTACCGGTTAGTCTGATAATTAGTCGAACCGTACCTATTTTTGCAGTTCCGTGGTAACATTCACTCAGCAGATATTAATAATGTAGTGAAACATGATCGGAAGTTCTCCATAAACGTAATGTAATTAGCCCACGAAATTCGTCGAGTTGCCGATTTTTTTTTCTAAAAAACGGTACTGTGGATCGTATTCAAATTGCACAGGATGATCAGCAAAGCGGTTAGAAAGATCCACAAAAAATGTCAGCTTGGTGGTAACATGTTGACTCAACCCCATAACAACCTGAAGATCATAATTTCTTCAAGTTTTCAAAACTACATCGGACGGTGATTTCCGGTAAACATATTTATTTAGTCAAAATAAATACGGTTGCGATATTTTTTTCCAACTTGGGAGAACAATTCGATGTCATATTATGGATTAAGGGATCATCACAGTGTCAAATTAAAAAAAAAAATGTTCCTTTTTGCATTGTCCGATAGTATAGAAGGTTATAAACATGGACCTGGCATCGCCGATTGATCTCAAGTAGACAATTCGTATGAAAACTCCGCACTTGTAACTTTAAACGCGTTGTTCTCGAAATGTCGTTTTTTAAAACGGTGTACACTCTCAAAGGAAGAGTTTTCAAGCTATCCCTCTCAAATTTTTACATGACGTTCTTCACTCCATTCTTTATCTTGCTCGGCAACATTTTTTGTTTAATCTTCATACATTTTTTAACGAAAACGTTTAAGGCCTTATATACGCGATTTAAAAGAAATTACGCATATATTGACAACATTTTTTTACAGATAATTTATGCACATGGCTAAGTATATGTCAAAAAAATCAGAAATATTAACAAATGGTCGGTATTTTATTTTTTATATTTTTTGTGTCATTGAAATTTTTGTTTCTGTGGTTCACACCATAGGTGTTGATACTAAAAATATGTTGTAAAAATTTCAAAGCGATCTGAACCTTCGTTCAAGAGTTAGAACTTTCACAAAGTTCAAAAAAGTAAATCGTGGAAAAACGGCTTTGAGGTTGGCGGTCGGGCGCGCCGCGCCGTGTCTATTATAAATGCAATCTTACCTCATTCAATAGCTTTACAGCATTTTTTAATTCTGTAAAGCGTAAAATATTCCTAACCGTTCAGACTAATGGAATAAAAAATAAATTAAAAAATGTTGAAATTGTTCGCGTGTATAAGGCCTTAAATACATATTTTCTTTTCTTTATAAGTGCTTTGATTTGACATAAAAAAATACGAATGATAAGCGTATTTAAACCATCGAAAAAAAAATCACGAAAATCAGCTATTTTTCGACCCATTTTACTGTGATGATCCTTTAAAGCTTTATATACGCCAAAAATGTTCATTTTTTATTTTTTTTTTGAGTTCATTAGCCTGAACGGTTAGGAATATTTTCAGCTTTACAGAATTGAAAAATTCTGTAAAGCTATTAAATGAAGTAAGATTGCATTTATAATAGATACCGCACGGCGCGCCCGACCGCCACCTTCAAAACCGTTTTTCCACGATTCACTTTTCTGAACCTTGTGAAAGTTCTAACTCTTGAACCAAGGTTCAGATCGCTTTAAAATTTTTACAACATATTCTTAGTATCATCACCTATCATGTGAACCACAGAAACAAAAATTCCAATGACACAAAAAAAAATACCGACAGAAAATTGAGTAAACAAATTTTAGGTTTCGAATTTCTATTATAATAATTTTTTTATATGATATTGGTGGTTCACACTGAAGATACATTCATTATGCAATTATAAATATGTTACTTTTTTTTCAGGCACGCACATCGATGCCGAGAACTTTCCCCATCAACGCGCGCGCAAAAAAAATACATTGCTTTATTCTGTTATATCTCCGCCATTTGTTAATATTTCAAATCTTTTTTTACATATGCTTAACCATGTGCATAAATGATCTGTAAAAAAAATGTTGTCAATATATGCGTCATTTTTTTTAACCGCGTCTGGAAAAGTCAAACAAAAGTTAGAACAAAAAATCAACTTTTTTGTTCTAACGCCTCCCATTCAGCCAATTATCATTATTTTTCCAATTTCAATGGTTCATCGAGTGACCACATGTATATACTAATCAATTTGTTGTGTGCTTAATTTTCGTCCACCCTTCCGGACAGCTTCACAGCGACTGGTTATATCTCCGCCATTTTTCACTTTTTCCAAGCAACAAAAATCGTTTTGAAAATTAGAATTATGTAATCAAAAGTACCTATGACCCTGAAAATATATATACATTCCTTACCCTCCAAAAAAATCATAAAAAGCGACTAAAATTTGGCGTTCAATATGGAGTTTCCCCCTTAATAATTGTGTAGAAAATTCCGTATTTACAACTTTGGTACGTGAATGAGCATTATGTGCCAAAAAAAAAAAAATAGTTGCGAGCGACATTTATCCGTACTCGAACGCTGTATACAGGGTGTCCCTCTTATCTCTGCCACCCAAAATAACTCGGTAATTGTCGACGTCGCAAAAAAATGTTCCAGACGAAAGTTGTACGGTATGAAGGGGGCCATCAAATGCGACCAATTTTTTTTTATTTCGTTGGAGGCGCTGACGCACATTGAAGGTCACCTCCACTTTTTAAAAATGGAATGGTACATTTTTTTCAACCATCTTGAGGAACATCTCAAGCCGCATGAAAAAACATTAGTCGGTCAAAGTCGTTCAAGGTGATTCAAGGTCAAGTATCGATGATACAAATCTAAATAGCTCGGATCACTATCAAATATTTGGCAGTGATCCGAGATATTTAGATTTGTATTTCATTTTAATAGGTGTTCAAAATGACCTTGAACGACTTTGACCCGCTAATGTTTTTTTTATGCGGTTTAAGGTGCTCCACAAGATGGTTCAAAAAAATGTACCATTTCATTTAAGGAGAGATATACACCTAGATGGTCGAAAACATCGATTTAGAAGCTATGAACATTCCGTCGACCGTAGAAGACCTACACTATGGGCCTGGTATCGATGATTCCATGTAAGTTGACAAATTTCATGATTTATTCATTCCCAAATTTTCAAACGCGTTTTTCTCAAAACCACGTTTTTCAAATCGGTACCCAAAATTTCTCGAAAACCAATGAACCGATTGCCTTGAGGTTTTTTGTGGTTATTCTTTACACCATTATCTAGTACTTGTCATAGGATTTTTTTTCCCCTTAGTTTTTGTTTTACAGGCAAAATAATAACTAATTTTTGGCCCAAAAATCACTATTTATGTTCAAACGTCTGCCATTTTGTCATAAATCGATATTTTCAGAATCGGCTATGACAAGTACTAGATTATAGTATCTAATTTAATAATCTTTTTGGTTTTTTTTTCAGATGATTTTTGAGGAAACGCCAGTGGGTACCGTATACGCAGATTTTTTTACGACGCTCCAAGGATCATAAAATATGAGAAGAGTTTGTGGCTTCCGGATGGAGGCCGTGTTGAGAATCAGCGTTGTGCCGACGTTTCGCAAACGTTACAGTCTGCGTCATCAGGGCTGAGAGCTGAACAAACTTCAGGCGCAGCCATGGGTTCCCCTATTTCCCCTATCATTGCCAACATCTTTATGGAGAACTTCGAGAACAGAATTCTGCAAGAAGCTTCCCTCAAGCCCTCCACCTGGTTCCGATATGTCGATGACACCGTCGTCATTTGGAGTCACGGCAAAGAAAACCTCAATCATTTCTTAACCTTCCTCAACTCCCAACACCCCAATATTCAATTCACCATGGAGATAGAACAGGAAAATCAAATCCCTTTTCTGGATGTACTGGTTCAACGAAAAAGCGATGGCACTTTGGGCCATAAAGTTTACCGGAAGCCAACGCATACGGATAGATACCTCCACGCTACGTCCCATCACCACCCTTCCCAAAAACAGTCGGTCATAAGCTCTCTGGTCTACAGAGCTCTAGCGATCTCCGAACCAGACTCCCTGGAGGTTGAACTAGAACACCTACGAAAAGCTTTAGGAGACAATGGCTGCAAGCCAGGCAACATCGAAAGAACGATCAAAAATGTGAAAAGAAAAATAGCTGATCCGAAAACGGTTACAGCACCTGATGGAGAGAATGAAGGACAAATAACTGCAACAACTTCCCTTCCATACCTTCAGGGCATAACCGATCGCATAGGCAGGGTCCTTGGAAAACATAACGTGCGAGTCATCTTCAAACCTCAGAAGAAACTAGCACAAGTGATTCCGAGTGCAAAAGACCAAAGACCACCATTAAGTGCACCAGGAGTATACAAAATACCCTGCTCATGCGGCAAAGTGTACATAGGGGAAACCGGGAGGAAGATCAGTACACGGATCAAAGAACACCAACGGTGTATCAAATATGTCCATATTACACAATCAGCGCTGGCCGAACATTGGATGGAGACTGGTCATGCCATCCAGTTCGACAAAGCCCAAAGTCTGGCCCCATCAAACAGCTATTTTTCCAGGAAACACCGAGAAGGCTTGGAAATCCGAAAACATCCGGACAACCTAAACAGAGATGGAGGATATCACGTCAATCCTATTTGGCACACCGTCCTCCCGGTTTTTTAATTGACCAGCTGATCAATTAAAACATCTGATTGGCTGGTGCAGCGATCTGGAACGATGACTGCAACTATATAAGGAATACCTGAGACACGAGAGCTTCAGTATCGGAGCTCTCAGCCCTGATGATGCAGACTGTAACGTTTGCGAAACGTCGGCACAACGCTGATTCTCAACACGGCCTTCATCCGGAAGCCACAAACTCTTCTCATTACATAAAGAGCCGTGAAAGCCTTAAAACTAAAATCATACAATATCCTTGTATATTTTTGATATTTTTAAATAAAGAAAATTAAACATATTTTTGAATGTATATACTTTTAGATAATTGATACGCCAATCCGAAATTTCAAATAGTTTTCCTTGAAAAAAATCACAAAAATGACCTTTTTTCCGGCTCCTAGGTGCATATCTCCCCTTAAGGCGGGATATACATTTACAACGATCAGAAAATCTATTTCTTTTTTTCTTCTTTAAACAATAGAACTATATACGTAGAATGTTTTCCCAAGGTTTCAACGCGAAATTCGAAAAACTTCAAACGTTACCTTCACTGTGCGTCAGCGCCTCGAGCGAAATAAAAAAAATGAGTCGCATTTGATGGCCCCCTTCGTACCGTACAACTATTGTCTGGAACGTTTTTTTGCGACGTCGATAATTACCGAGTTATTTCGGGCGGCAGAGATAAGAGGGACACCCTGTATAACGGAGGATCGCAAATTATTGGCGAAAACGTGTACTGCAAGACTCACGGTAGTAATCGGACGGATTTTTGAAGGGTGGACACGGGAACTCGGCGAGTGCGAAGTAAGGAAGCATATCGCGTCTCGGTCCGGAATACATGATTCTTCCACCCGATGTAAGTGCGACTCTCGAGACCATCGTGAGAATTTCATAAGTTGGCGGGTGTAACGTTAAAACGACGAGTCTTTGTCCCCTCGTCGCCCATTGTCTGAGATACTCGACTAGGAAAAAAGCGTCGAATATATCGAGGCCATGAGTCGGTCTGTCCAAGGTGAGTACGTGGGAGTCTTGCAACAGTCGACAGGCCAGTGACAATCGTCGGGCTTCCGAGGTTGTTAGTGAATTGACCAGACAGTGTTTCGTAGCTTCGAGGCCGAGTTCCTGCAGTATCGCCTCGGTCTCCATGGGCGAAGCTCTCGAGCTTCCCCTCAGGCACATGTAAAAGTTTAATATTTGTTGAGCCGTCAAGCCCGGACTGAGACCACTTTCGGCAGGTAGATGTGCGACCCGTGACCTTAAATACAAAAAAAAATGTTTAATTACCTTATTCAGCGTTCATGAAATACTTTTTCTCAAAAAACACAAAGACTATGTGTTTGTTTGGGTCGAATGAGCTTACCATCGCATCAGCTCATTACCATGCGGATCAACTTAAATTTGTCATTCGAAACGCTCACGTTATTGATAAATTTCAAAAATCCATGTTAAATGTGAAAACAACAACTGGAGCACCTTCAATAATAAAAACTGTCACGTACGGTGTGAAAGCAAGTTACGCTTAAGGTAACTTCCTTTGTGAGTTTTCCTCAAAAGTCGGAAGAAAGTTTTGAAACTTTTTTACTGATTGAAACACGATATCAAAAAAGCTTAGTCAAGTTTTATCGAATACTATCTACCTTAGGAGAAAAAAACTCGTTTTTTAAATTTCAGATCAACCAACTGGCCAAAACCAAGTACCGTAAACCGCGGTAACTTTGGGACTGGAAGTGCAGCTTTGGGACATCGCGTAATATTCGACTTTTGAATTTCCCACCAACACCATGCCTCATGAATTGGCGCGCAATCACCGCCACTGCCATACGCTGGTATGTGCTGGTACCTACGCGGCAAATATTTGAAACTTTAGTTGTACTGATGTGTCCCAAAGTTACCCAAAATTGTCCCAAAAGTGTCCCAAACTTACCCAAAATTGCCCCAAAGGTACCCAAAAATATCCCAAAACTGTCCCAAAGGTACCCAAAAATGTCCCAAAACTGTCCCAAAGGTATCCAACACTGTCCCAAAGTTACCCAACACTGCCCCAAAGTTACCCAGGACTGTCCCAAAGTTACCCAAAATTGTCCCAAAGTTACCCAAAAGTGTCCCAATGTTACTCCGGTTTACGGTATACACCGTACGTACAAAGGCCCCCTTCACGACAATATTTGTAACTTCTTTAATTGTCAATATTTTTTAATGCAATTTGGTACACAGCTTGCACAATGTACATACAAATAAATGTTCTAACGATTTTCCAATCATCTTACTAATTCCTGTAAAATAATATTTTGTACATAAACCTGATTTCGGGTCGTCACAGTAGCCAAACCCCTTAAGGACCGCAGAAAATCACCGAGCTCATTTTTCACAGTTTGCCTGTGGTGAATATACCTTTCGCTCATGCACTCTATGGTTGACAATTGAGTTAGAGTTTTTGATTATCCGTGACTGGTTTACAAAGGCATTATCTGCTACTTATCCTGGCCCTGAATAAATCACGTTCGGTTTTCTTTCACTGACTTTTACAAAGATCATGTATTAATGGAGTGCGTGTTAAAAACATTAGCATCTCTATAAGAATCGTAATTTTGTCTCCCGAAGCGTAGTCGCCTATGACATTGAAGTTTGCATCGTTGGAATGCAAAGAAAAATGATTCTTTTTAATAACACAATTTTTTCGGTCGATTTAGCCTCTGAAAATCGCTCGAACATATCAATGTAAGGGACCTCGGGGCAAGACGAATACGCGGGGTGAGACGAATCATAAGCTTAGCCATTAAACAGTGTGTGCGAGCACATTGCTCCCATTGGAGCTTGAAGGGGTGGCGGGGAGGTGAACGAGTGTGAAAGTATCAACTGTGGCGGAAGCACGCGTCTCGAGTGAGAAAACAATATCGATTTTTTGACAAAACGATCTAATTTTTGGCGAAGTTTACCATCGTTTCCGTTCATATGAGTTGCTCATATTGATTAGAGACAGGCAAGTAAACACAATGAAAGTACCAAGTATTAATATAATAAGAAGGATTTGTAAGAAATGTTCAACCCAAACAAACCCAAACAAACTCAAACAAGCTATGGCAAAGCCGCAATATTTTACAACGTACGGCTATCTACGTTGGAAAGTGTGAAATGAACTAGTACAGTATTTGCTTCGTCTTCCACCGGTGTTTCTACCGGAGGATGACGAGGAACTAACAAGTTATTCAAAAGATATAGAAGCAAAATTTTATTCGGCCTAAATACTACAGAACTTAGACGATTGGCTCTCAAAATTGCTGGTATTGAGAATGAAATCACTTTTATATGCTAACAATCGGAAAGACTGATTTTTTTGTTTCCAAAATCGAAAGATTGATAAATGTTGTTTACTTTAAGGGGCCAGTACACTTTGAAAATTTCAAAAAATCAATTTTTTTACTGTTTTCGAAAGTACATACATTCAGAAATATTGTGGCAAAATTTTATGAAAATCCGAGCTCTCTAAGTATTTTTTTTTACCTTAACGTCAGGACCTAATTTCGTCTACCTGAGCGTATAGCGCGCTCGGCCGATCATAGTATAAACTTCAAACGCGTTTTTCTCGAAACAACGTTTTCAAAATCTAGCTCCATCGTATCTCTAAAACTAATAAACCGATTCTCTTGAAATTTGAACCACATATTGCAAACATGATTCGCAACAAGATGACCCTCGATTGTTTTAAAATTTGGATTTTTACTCTTTTTTTTGCGAAAAACTGCGACGAAACGCGTTTTTCCCCACTTTTTTCGTTTTTCATCTGCCATTTTTTTATTTTTTGATAAAACTTTATATCCGAGGATCATTTTGTAGCTGGTGTCATACTGAATCTAATGGACTTTGATTTTTTTGTTTCAGACAAGCCGTTGCCGAGTTGTGATGGAGCTACCTAGCCCACCTATTTTTGAGGCGTTACGTTGAACTATAGTTTTTGTACTTACAAATGAATAAAAATGAATTAAATTATTTTTAAATGTATTTCAAGACTTTAATTGTCAAGCCCAACAACTTTTATATTCATATCTTTTATGAAATCCTAAAAAAAAATCGCGAAAAAAACCTTTTTTTGTGGCTTCAAAGTGGACTGGCCCCTTAAGGCCGCTGCGCAGAGTCTTTGCGGGCAGGCGGTACGAGTGGAACGCATATGTTTAAACACGGGCGCCTGTAACCGCTGCCAACCCCGAATAATCAAATTTTCGATTACGTAAAATAAATAAATTTCAGCGAATAAATATGTGAAATGCATATAATTTACTGCTTAGAAGTGTTATTAATCTTTTTTGTTCATTTACATCGCGAATAAGTTATTAACCAAGTTGAAATGTGGCAAACGTGCAATTTAGTTCTCAGTAACTGGTAGCACTGAGCTCAGATACGAACGCCACATCGTGAGCGCGTAGCTGACAAACATCTTTCACGAATTCCGTTTTTTCGTTCGGCGAAAATGAAAAGGTGGAAGACAAAAATGTAAACTGAAAAACAGTACAATCGACGGTTGAAGCAAGTACAACCTGGAAAGCGGTGGAAAAAAGTAGTTGAGCCGGAAAATGAATGAGCAGTCGAGGGACGACGCGTAATTGATTTGAAGGTTATGTCGAAACACATGCACTGCAGGTTCTGTGAAGAATGATTCAAAGTATTTAAATACTCTTTATGAAACCGCGGTAAGAAATTTATAGCAAGGAAGCAATCGTTTGTGCGTTTCAAATTTTGGCGCCTATTCAAAATGGCCGACTTGACAGCAGCGTTGCCACGTGCCGTAGGGCGCTTTATCGTTTTACGCGAATCAGCTGAAATGTCCTGTTTCATTTCACGAATATCTCGATAACGAGACCGACAAAGTGCTGTACTCTTCGTTGAATTTATTCATAAAAAACTCAAGAATTTTTTCCGCCTATTTCGATTCAATTCTTACTATTTTCATTATATTGCGACGGTCGTATTAGAGTTCTCATGAAGCTTTTGCTATGGCGCCCGTGTATAAGAGCCTAACTTCAACAACTAATTGCTCAACAATCACGCAGACGAAGTACTTGAAGTTTTACACGGAGTCGTAACACCTGTTCGCAAATATCCTCAATAAATTTCAGCAAATTCTTACTATTTCGCGATAGCTGAGCAACCTCCTTAAGAGGCTATACCAGTGTGACACTTTCAAAAAATCGATTTTTTTTGCCTTTTTCGACAGTTTATACTTTCAAGAATATCCTGTACTTCGCAGTTTTTATGGTAAATATCATTTAATCTTGTAAAAATCGATAGTTAAATTGAACGAGTTTTTCTCGAAATTAGATTTTTCAAACTTGCTGACATTGTGACTCAAAGAGAAATTATCCGATTGACTTGACATTTGAATCGAGTACTCTTGAATATATTGACTCTACAATGACGTAGGATATTTTTGATTGGATGAAAATTGACGATTTGGCATTGAAAAAAACGACCATTTTATAGGCAAGACGTTTTTTTTTCATAATTACGCCATTTTGTTAGATTTTGATATTTTTCGAAAATCCTACGTCATTGTACAGAAAATACCCTCCAGTTTAACATTTTTTCCTTTTTCGGTTTCAGCCATTCAATCGGGCGGAATCATGTCAGCAGTGGAGGAACTTTTTTTGGCGTCTCCGAAGGCAGCGCACAGTAGGAGAAAAGCCCAAAAACCTGGCCAAAACCCCAAAAAATAAATTTTCGAAATAGGGTCAGTTGAGTAGTCATTCAGGTAGAGGACTAGTAACTGCATTCTATTGTGGAAGGGAAAGCCCTTTAAGTGTATACCTGCGCCGCAGCGTCAGTTGGCAGTTAGTGTTCGTGAAGAGTGTACGTGTCACGCGCTGAACAGACGAAAATAACGCTGACTTCAAAAACCCATAACTTTAAAGTGACGGGTTTAATTTCAATTCTGCAACATGGATACGACTTCTGGAGGTATGTAGAACATGTTTTTACATCGGTTGAATCTAAAGTTTATGTATAAATGATTGAAATGTAGTATAGCCTTCGGCATAAATAAAATTGAATAATTTTGAAAACTTATATTTTCAACGGTCCGAAAAGTTATATATTTTGTCACATTTTGCAAAGCTCCTAGTCTCGGCCTTTAGTTTAATGTATAAGCTTTCGAAATTTACAAGAGTTACCTGCGGAAAACGTGCGTCTTGTCCGTTATGATTTTTTTCGCATCGTGCGGTAGCCGAGCGTGCACGCGGCACTATTGAGCAGCCTCTGCGCCTCTACCTGAGAATGGGTGAAGTAGCATCATAACGGACAAGACGGCTGTTATACGCTTGAAATAAATTATTTTAATATATATGTATGTGTATATATATATATATAAATTTTCTGTGATTTAATTATGATATATACGTATGCATATATATATATATACATATTAAAATCAACCACATAAAAATTTCTTAAATATGAATGAAATGTTATAACATTCAAATAAAATATTTGAATATATATATATATATATATATATATAGACGAATTTTGCGCCGAGATTGAAGCCGTGCCGGGAGTTGTAATAGATACAAACTCGGATAATGATTCTGACTCCGACTCCGACTCCGATTACGATTTTGATTAAGAATAAAATTTTTTATTTTTGAAACGTTCCGTATGTATTTTGGAAATAAAAATAATAATTGCGTAGAATACACTGTTCACGTTTATTTTATTATGATGATTTTTTTAAATATATTAATTTATCTATTTAGCAGGATACTCGGCCATTTTGTTTATAACAATTTGCTGTAAGCTCTTTGTTGCAAGTTATAAACAATAGATATCGGATTGGTAATCAGCGACCTTGAAAACCCGTATATACCAATTTTTGTCAACATCTGGTAACTTTTTAACGTTCATGTCGGCCATGTTGGATCGGCCATTTTTTTTACGATAATTTGGCTTGCGGATTCGTAATCAGCGACCTTGAAAACCCGTAAATACCAATTTTTGTCGACATCTGGCAACTTTTTAACATTCATGTCAGCCATATTGGATCGGCCATTTTGTTTACGATAATTTGGCTTTCAGATTCGTAATCAGCGACCTTGAAAACCCCTGTAAGCCAATTTTCATTCCCGTCAAAGGTCATTTGAGGTTTTGGCCAGGTTTTTGGGCTTTTCTCCTACTGTGCAGCGCATAAGTCGCTTGGATCTCAATATTTTTCTATGAAAAAATTACGTAATATAGGTCAAATATAGCCAAATATATTATTAATTTTCCGAAACATTTAACCGAGTACTTTTCTTCCGAAAAATTCCCGAAAATCACCCAAATTTTCAGCGTTCACACTGGTATAGGCCTTCAAACGAATAACTGAAGTTGACTGATTCATATGTATCGCTTTATTCGTACTTCCGTACTTTCCCTATTCTTGTTCGAAATTTGGGTTTGTTTGGATTTGCGAAAAAAAGGCTTTGGATAATGACAAAAACGTGATGATAATAAAAATTATTGCATTCCAACGATGCAAGAGCTTGAACGTCACAATCGCCTCGCGCCCAGTGTTTCGAGACTTGTGCGATTGTAGTGAAAAAGTGAGAAGCGTTCACACCTGAGCGTGCTGGCGGAAACGGGACGGCCATTGAGCAATATATCGCCCCTCTTGACGCGTCTGCGTCCGGCGATGGTTTCGACGATGGCGGTTCCTTCTCTCTCGGTTGTCGACATCACGGCGAGCACGTCGTTCGCGCCTGCTTCCAGTGTGACCCCACGCAACAATGGCAAGCCGTTCGAGCCCGAGGCTTCGACGGCTCTCAGTTGTATGTGGGGATTTTGCAACGACGGTATTCTCCTCGTCTGCAGTGCCGAGTAGCTCTCAGGTCCGAGGATACCTTGGCCCTGTCCGAGGGTGGAATGATGACCGTAGCCAGGATCTATCGGCGCGATGCTGTGTCGCCTGTTGGCTCTACTACCGGTCTGCAATAGATTAGCCTCGCTGGAACTTCGGAATCTCGCGTTTTCCCGCACCACGAGCTGCGAATGAGCCACCTGGTGTTCACGACTTGGAGTCGTACCGTGAACCTGCCGAAAGTCCGGATCGCTTCGCGCCGATCTCATCGCCGAAACCGAATTCGCACCGCCGACGCCGCTGTGCGATACTCTCCGTCCTTCTTCGCTAGAGTCGTAACCGCTCGAGCCATCCCTCGCCCTTGACGGTGGCAACACTCTCGGCAGTCCAAATTTCAGATAAGTGTAAGAGTTACTCGCCAGGGGACTCTTCGGGCCGTATCGCGGATGCCGCAGTATGCTCTGGACCGTCGAGTCACGAAGTTGAAAGTTTCCGTAAGGAAGCGGCGACTTTTCCGCCGAACCCAGCGCCGAATCCGTGAAATCGGAATTCAAATTTTGCCTACGGAAACGTCACGTTTTGGAAGTTATTTTCTACACTGAGAAAAAAAAGCCCAATCGAACGAAAAAAATATATTGGTTGATTCAAATAAATGTCTGATCGTGGAGTGCCACCGATATATGAAATTGTTACGATACTATAAAATATTGGAAAATGCGATTTATTATAATCCTTCAAATAAAATTATGTTCTATTGAAATCATTCTATATAGAATCCGTAGATGTTTGGATGAAATGATTAAGCGGTTGCTACAACATTTTTTACTTCGTACAAAAATATAATCAATAGAATGAATTGTTTCTTTACTGCATCGAAACGAATATGCCATGAGACGTAAGTTTTTCAATTTGTTTTAAATCTTGAATAAAAAGCGAGCATTAGAATGATCATCCACGATAATAGGGGAGAGAATTTCAGATATTCAACTGATAAGAACATATACTACACTTTGATCTTAGCCACAGGCCAAGAAGAAATAGTCTTTAGTTCAGTTCAAAGTTTGCTTTATTCATATATAATTTATAATGTGTTGTACACTTTCTGGTTTTACGTTTGCGACTATTCCTGTTATTTAACTTTTAACTTACTAGTCTGATTGCAAAGCAGATCTTGGAATTGCTTATTTACGTTTTTCGGATTCTCCGAATACAGGTTTTGTGTAGTTTTGGCTAAAAATTGAAAAAAATACCATCAGAGCAATAGTCTTTAGAGTTTCTCCGGCGTTTAAGTAGGTTTTCGGTGCGCGCTACGCTTACGAGAAACGAGCGCGCGTGCGGCTTCTAGCGGTTAATCCGAGAACTACGGGTTTCCTCACACCTATAATTTCGGTGGCACTCGGCCATGATTTGGTTGAATTTTTTCAACCAAATGCGCAAGAAACAAATTTTATTTTCGCATAATTTTTTAACCAGTTCAGACATTTGCTTAATATTTTTCAATCAAAATAAAATATTAATATTTTAACGAATAATGTACTTGAAAATCAATATCGGATATGGTGAAAAAAATAAAATAACATATTTACTCAATAGAAATTTTATCAGAATCAAACGAGGGAAATTCAATTTTTCTTGTGTACTCGAATCAACAATATTCATGTTGTGAATTGAAACGCTTTTTTTGTTCGTTCCAGAAAATGCATTCAAGACTATATAATTTGCGATAATTTTTTTGATAGTTTCAATAATATATTGTTCTCGGCTAACAATGTATCTTTTGAACGAAAAAAAACTTTCAATTTCATCATGTTATTAAAGTCAATAGCATTTTGTTCGGACTAATAAATCGGATTACTTACACCAACAATTTTACAATTGAATCAACGAAATTTCATTCCATAACGACAATGATTTTTTTTTCTCAGTGTATCGTCGGATTTCTCGTGTTTTGTATTCACGTTCGTGCGTTTTTTCCTCCTTTTTCGTTTACCTATAAATCGACCATGCGTGAAGATCTTCGCTGGCGGGTGGCTCGAGGCCTCGGGTGTCCAGCGCTCCGGGCACGGAATATCTTCTCTCCAATTCCCAAGCTTCCGATCCCATCTCGAATGATTAACTGCAAAAAATTGACCGTTATTGTCGTGTAATACTCATTGTGAAAATCATAATGCCCGTAGTTTCAATAAATGTAGAAGAGCGATTATAATTACTGCTTTAAGGCGGGATATACATTTAGACGGAAAAAAGAAGCAATTTTTAGGGATTTTTTAACGAAGAAATACTTATTCTACATTTGTCAACCTGTAGGTATACTTATGTAGTATATTTAAGTATATAAAACAATTTTTTGAAATTCTATTATCATCAAAATCAACATTTCACGCATAATTTCTGTAAAAGTTGGATTAAAAAAGTCGTTTCTTTTTTTCTAATTTTTCAAAACCAATTCTCGTCACGTAGACGATAGCAATATTGTTACTATTTTTACCAAGTTTCATCTAAATCGGCTTAAGGAGTTTGTTTGGGTTTGTTGGGACACCAAAATCGAAATGCTGGTAGACGATTGAAATTCATATCTAGTACAGTCGTGCTGTACATTGGAATCGGCTAAATCCAAGTTTGCCTAAAAATCGGGGTGTAGGATTTTTTTAAGGGGATGATAGGGGATGGGGGTGGATTAATGCCAAACTACAACCCCTACGAGGTCGGCGCCGGGAGACAAAATGTTCAGAAACATCCGGGCTTTATTTATGTTCACAGCGCCGAAGTCGTGGAAGTTCATTTTGGGGGTGAAAAAGTGGGGTGAAATTTTGAAAAATCCGTTTTCATTCGATAACTCTTTAGGAAAAATTCATACAATTTTCGTTCAAATGGGAACGCTGTAGCCCTTGAAAAGACGCGTCGATTGAGTATTTGATCATCCCTCTCCAATAATATCTTTACCCCCAAAAGAATGGTTGAAGTATTAAAAAAAAAATGTTAATTGAATAACTCAAAAACAATCGATTTTTCGGGGATGGTTTAAATGTACGAAATATAGAAAATAATCTTCTCTATATTCTCGTTCCTATGGACCACCCTTGAATTTTGATTTTTCTAATCCTTCTCAGGGGTTGAAAGTTCAAAAAGAAATTCTGGGAAAACTATTGACCGAAAATAAAGAGATACGAGTTTGGCGCTGTGGACAAAAATGTAGCTGAGGGATCAAGCTACAAATTGTTCCACGGCGGCGAATTCGTGCGGTCAATAGTTTTCCCAGAATTTCATTTTGAATTTTCAACCCCCGAGAGGGGTTGGAAAATCAAAATTCAAGGGTGGTCCATAGAAATGAAAGTATAGAGACAATTATTCTTTAAATTTCATACATTTAAACCATGCCCGAAAAATCTATTGTTTTTGAGTTATTCAATAAACAGTTTTTTTTTGGTATTCCAACAATTTTTTGGGGGTGAAAATATTATCGGAGACTGATGATCAAATACCCGATCGATGCGACTTTTCAAGGGCTACAACTTTCCCATTTGAACAAAAAGTGTGCGAATATTTTCTAAAGAGTTCTTGAATTAACACTGATTTTTCAAAATTTCACCCCACTTTTTCACCCCCAAAATGAACTTCCACGACTTCGGCGCTGTGGACAAAACTGAAGCCCGGATTTTTCTGAACATTTTGTCTCACGGTGCCGACCTCGTAGGGGTTGTAGTTTGGCATCAATCCACCCCCATTCACCTTCATCCCCTAAAAAAACCCTGCACCTCGATTTTTAGGCGAACTAGGATTTAGCATCCGCGGCACCTACAGAATCACCCGTCAAAAAACTGGCCTTCTTCTAATTCTTTCCGATTACGGAGTTTTTCAGCGACAGCACGACTGTACTGTATGTGATCGACGAAAAAAAAAAAATATCTCGACCCATTTTGAGATTTTATCGTCAATAATGCCAACTGGTTTCATATAGTAGTATTTTACGAATCAAAACAAAATTGTGCCTGGAGTATTAACCCTTCCTTGACACACTCATATATTTGGTCACGGCTACACACTGGCATGGAAAGGTTGCGAGGTCGGTCTATCCCATTTCGATGAAATTTGGCATGGTTGTAGAATGGGTAAAAATAGGTAATACGTATTTTTTTATACCTGCGGAACCCGATTTTTAAGGGTTGAAAAGCACCCTCGAAAATTGGGGTGTTTTTCGTTTTTCGTGGATAAAGTTTTAACGGTACGAGATGTGAAAAAATTCAAAATTGCAACAATAATTGTTTTTCCGTGTACTACACATTAGAGAAGAAAACGATAACGTTATCGACGAAAAACGAAAAACACCCCTATTTTCGAGTGTGCGTTTCACTCCTTAAACATCAGGTTCCGCCGATATAAACAAATACGTGTCGCCTATTTTTGCCCATTCTTCAAGAATGCCAAATTTCATCGAAATCGGAGAGATCGACCTCGCAACCTTTCCTTGTGGTTCAATTCGACCCGGATAGAACTTCATCCACCTGCCTTTAACAACCCTTCGGTCCGTTTTTTATTTAACAAAACCCGAGACACACTTCAAACATTTCTTAATATGTCTGCATAATTAAAATTCGAAAAGTATAAAAATGAATTTTTGTAAAAAAGTATTGAAAACTTTCAATTTTAGGAAAGTGAGTATTTTATTTCAAATTCGTCCGGGTCAAAATGACCAAGTGTGTCAAGAAGAGTTAAAGTCAATTTCTAAAAACACAAGGTGCACAGACTGAAGTATTTTTTGAGCATTTCTCGTGGCAAAGAAAGTATACATCGTTCCCCGGTAATTCCATCCACCCGGTGGGTGCATCAATCAATCATTATACGGGGTGTCCCTCTTATCTCTGCCACCCGAAATAAATCTGAAATTATCGACGTCACAAAAAAATGTTCCAGACAAAAGTTGTACGGTGTGAAGGGGGCCATCGAATGCGAACAATTTTTTTTTTCGGTGGAGGCGCTGACGCACAGTGAAGGTCACCTCCACTTTTTCAAATGGAATTGTACATTTTTTCAACCATTTTGTGGAGCACCTCAAGCCGCATAACAAAACATTGGGGGGTCGTTCAAGGTCATTTCGAACACCTATTAAAACGAAATCCAAATCTAAGTATCTACCAAATATTTGGTAGTGATCCGAGATATTCAGATTTGTATCATCGATACTGACCTTGAATCAACGATTCCATCGTTTCTCCGCACAATTTTTTTTTGTTCAATATGTCAACGCCGAGCGTCTTTGACAATAGGGTATTTGACTGTTGTACGGAAATCATCTTAAATGGTTAATTATTTTATATTGTGCTCACAATATTATTTTTATCTTCGTGAATGCCACCATTTCCGAAGTAAATCGGCAATAAAATTGATATATTTAACGAGACCGCCAAAACGCTCCCGTTGTCAGATATGTAGTCACGTGATGCCTGCGACGTCACATGCCAGTAAACAAGGAAAAGGACTTATTTCGCCGCTGAGTTGTCGCACAGCAAACCTTCCTATCCATTCTTATTTAAAATCTGACAATACGGTAACTATCACTACAAATATTTATGAATGAACAGAAAAAGCACGGAAATACACTTAAATAAACTAGAAAATCGCTCATTACTCGTCACCGGACTCGTAATGGCAATCTATTTACTGGCATGTGACGTCACTAGAGATCCAACCAACCCTGGAGCGTTTTCGTTCACGTGAGAAAACGTTCAAATTTATCTAATTTAAAAATTGAAATAAACCAAAATAATATTTATTCGATCAAATGATAGAAAATACTTTTCAAACACTATATTCTCTTAGGATAACAAGAGAATGAACCATGTTTTCAATACAGTCAAATACCTTATTGTGGAACTGATGATATCAACTGCGATCGCAATAATAATAGAAACGATGATAATGATGAAAAGCGATTATTCGATTTTCGATTACGGCGCGGATTTCCATAAATCACGGACGTCCGTCCATTATCAGCTACAAAGAATCGGGCGAGGAATAAATTTCTGGAATGCGGTCGTGCCCGTGAAGATACCGGTAATGACGAGATGAGGGCAATAGAGAGAGAAAGAGGGCGGGAAACTAAAAGCCTACCAGAGAACTGAACAGACTAGGGAGAAATTAAAAAAGACGATGGTAGAGACGGAAAAAAAGGACGTTTCCATAAGGATCTCTCGCACTTGAGTTGCGGTGACCGTGAAAGTCTCGTATGCGATTCTCTCTGCTGGCGCAGACACTCTCATCGGTTGTTCGGCATTCCAGAAACGTGAGCACGATGGGAGTGCGGTTTCGCATGGCGCGCCCGTGTCTCACCCCGCGCCTTCGTGTACGGAAGACACAACAAAACGAGATCTCTGCATCAGCGAGCAAATTGTGTTACGCT